>JARFXV010002235.1:0-165876 GCA_031761425.1 Cosmopolites sordidus
GTCTAGCTGTAACCACATTCGTCTCGCTTCAGTTAAAGGCAATTCTTTAACTTGCTCTTCAAAATTATTTTGCACAACATTGAGAAAACTATCAACATTATCTCTATTTTCAAAAAAAAATGATCCTAGGACGCGATCTCCGATAATCCAGTCCACACATTAAAATACCATCTATGCTGATGATCTAAAGGGATAATGAATCGTGGATTTTCATGTCGTTTGACGTATCATTTTTGTGGAAAGTTGTCTGTGAATGAAAATGAAGAAAAACCAATTTTCTGTTTTCGCTTATTCACGCTCTATACACTCCTTTAAAATAAATAAAATATAAGATTCATAAGTTGCAAAACAACAGACCTAAAGGCATGAGAGAAAACAGTTTTAATACATTTAAAATTGCTTTTTATATCGTTAGCTTTACCTAGAATTATTTCAAATAACTGTTGTCTAAGATAACCTGAAAAAAAATGTTAGTTTTGTTTTGGTTCTGAGTGCAGAAAAAGATTTTTCTCGCACACATAAACTGTTAATTGCGGAACTACGTATAGTATTTATCGTAACTACATCAAAAAATAATCCTATAGGAAAAGGAATTAAAAAAATGGAAAACATGAAGCAGTACTTGCCATTCTGTTATAAAATTTGTTTCAAAAGCACTGTTAGAGTTCGAACGAGAAGTTATTTCACCTCCAGATTATTCTCGAGACTTGACACCATCGGATTACCATCTTTTCTAAATACGAAAAAGTTTAAAAATGAATCTATGAGTGATTTACGCGTAAAGAAAAGTTATTCACCGCAGACAAAGCACTTTCATGCTGATATAATTGCATTTTTTTTTAAGTTTATCACCTACGACAATTATTTAACATTCTTGACAAGTGGTCTTGTAACTGTAATAACGAAAGCAGAAAAAAACGTTGCTTTCTGTGTCGTGAGACATTAAAACCATTTCTGACCTCTCCCTAACTGTTTTCGGAGCAGAATTCACCTTTTGGCAGCGGATGTCGTTAAACGACGAAAAATATTTATGAGGGAAAAAACTGACGTCTTTTTGGTCATTTCGCCAAGGTTATTATGAGGAAGTCAACCAGATGTTGCTAATTTATATCGCTGGTAATCTAGAATTAATGGAAGAAAGCGTTTTTAAACGGATTTGACATAGTTATTACGTTCAGATGAATACGAGATACAGAAACAGTATTTTTTTTAGATATTTTTTATATAAAAACATTAGTATAGTTAAGAGAATAAAGCTTCGTTAATAGCAAACAATAAGAAATAATTACAACACTTCAGAAAGTATCTTAAAAATATAAGAGTTTGTTCTGAAGGACTAACAAATTACAAATAAAAAAACACGCTATTAGTAGTCCCACACCGGACAATAATTGTTGCTACGAAACCTGATGCCAGGTGTGTAAGTTGAGTAATGAGACTGATTTTTTATAATTGTTTATTCGATTGAAAGTTTAATTCTACACTCTCTTCTTTAAAGTAATTACCATGAAGACTTTTGTCTACTATTCATAGATGAAACGGAGTCACTGGAATGACCCTCAGTTGGTCGGTCGGCATTTTCAATGTTGATTACGGTTACAGCCTGCTCCACTTCTAAATAAGACTCAAGTCTGCTAAATAAGGGGCCTGTGAAGTCACAGTGATGTTTTTAGTTGACAAAACCTCAATCAATATCGTATACAAAAATCCAAGGCAAGGATCATTTTCAATACCCAACTAATGGCCAACCCCACATCCACTATTTTGTAAAAATTTTGGTTGGCATAACCGTGGCTCTATATCATCTATAACTCGAATAATTTCATCTTTCAGTTCAGGACTCGATTGTGGATTGTTCTTATAGACCTGACTTTTCGCCTAACCCCAAAGAAAACAGTCTTACTATTTTTTTTGTTGGCCATTTAACATTACCGTTTCTTGCAATAACTCGCCCAGGAAATTTTTCTCTCAATAAATCAATTGTTGTATTAGCAAAGAGGTGTAGCGCCATCCGGTTGTAACCACATATCCTCCAGATCAACATAATTAAATTCAGCACACAAAAATTCAGTTATCACCTCACAATATCAAACATCATTGAGAGTTCACCATCACCATTTTGAAAGAAATACGGCTCAATTACACCTTCTGACTATAATGCACACCAAACAGTGACTTGTTTAGTATGTACAGGTTTCTCATGAATCAATCGCGGATTTTCCTCACCTCAAATGCGGCAATGTTGTTTATTAACATAGCCACCAATTTCAAAATTGCGCTTTATCTAAAAAAACATTTTTTTTTAGTAAAATCATCTATTTGTTCTTTGATCCAGTTGATAAAAGCCCGTTTTGAATCATCCAGTACCTTTGGTTCCTGTGTTATTTGGACCTTACCATATATATCTTTAGAGCTAAATCCTTTCGTAAAATACACCATATTGTGGATTCACTGAGTCCAAATTCTTGTGAACGTCGACTAATGGACATTTCTGAGTTTTCAGCAGCACTTTCACTTAACAAGTCAATATGCTCTTGTAAACGACCACTACCACTATGTATTGATCTTCTCTTATCTTTCACCGAACCAGTTTCTTGAAATTTTTCAATTTCAAAAAACAATTCGATTGATAGTACTTTCAGATGGACGACTGTGCAAACCGTAAATATCACGTAATTTTCTAAAAACATTTTTCACTGAACGCCAATTTTCATAAAATAATTCAACAACTTTAACGCGTTTTTGTACGACTCTGTACGACTGTGTACGAATCCATTTTTATAAATGTCATACATCAGTGGCAGCTCGGGAGGGAGGGCGTTCCCTGTGCAGGAATTATCTCAGTAAACAATTTTTCAGAGCAAAACAACAAATATTTTATTCCATTCAGATTCTTTCCTTTGACTCATTTTAATATATTAAAAAAAAAACTAAAATCTCCAAATATAAAAGAACGTCTATCGACCCATCACACCAAATAATGCGGATAAAAGTTCCATCCTCTCGCCATAATTTTTACATCGTTGGTCGGACGTTTACCTCCAGCGACCGTATGCCACCTCATATTATCTCGTCGTTGACGTTACATGTTTTGTTGGTTACCAGAATTCGGGGGTTTAACTACTTTCTAAAACATGCGATTTGGACGTAGATTCCCTGCGACCCAGCGTATCGGTAATTAGTTTTAAAACGCTGATTTGACGGGTATGGAGCCTTATGTCTCGCGTCGCGTATTTCGTTCGCCTCGCGAATACTTGTTTTGATTTGGGATTTGCTACATGTGTACACAATAAGTAGTACTCTTTAAATAAAAATAATCAACTTTTAATTGCAAACATGAAAGTGTCTGATTTAAAACAGTTAATAGTGACTAATTTAGGTTTGGAGAGAAAGTTAAATTAAAAACTAAGGGTCGTCCGTGTTGAATTTGAGTCAAGTTCAAAAAGAATGTAAAAATAAAGCAAGTTTTACGCGAAAATTTGACAGTAACCTATACAATAGTATTTTGTTGCTATCTAGTTGTGAAGACACTAATTCTCGGTTTTGTTTCCTGTGTTTATTGTTTGATGGTGAGCAGCAATGGACTCGCGAAGGAGTGAGGGATCTAAAACATTTGTTAGACAATATTAAAAAGCACGAGAAATCACCTAAACATAAAGGCAACCTAGTGAGGCTCCAGTTGTTGAGTAAAGTTAACATTGGTTCATTATTAAGTTCTGCATATACGAAAGCAATAAGCGGCATAATGAAAATGTAAATAAAAACCGCTTGGTACTTATACATATACTTGAAGATCATTGACATTTTGAAATTTTGTACTCAATATAACTTTCCTCTTCGTTAAATGGGGGCATTTTTCTAAGATTAATAAACTACAGTACAAAAATTGATTCCATTTTAGAAAAACATGTGAATGACTCGACTCATATAGCCCATCTTCCAATGTCCTTGTAGGTAGTAACAATACAAAATTTTAATGTTTTTCTGGTTCACCTCCTGTATAAGGTTTCAATAGCACAAAAAGTAAAAAGCAAAGGGGAAGGAGGAAGCAAAAAAATTTTTCAGCAGCACTATTTTCTTCTACGTCCTTCCACTTTAAAAACCCACGAACCGTCACTGTCATATATCACACTTCTAAAATGAGTCTAGACCTAGGCAAATTTACAACACCATCTGTGTTTTATTCAAGAATTAAAAATACCGCTCAGACTGAAAGACTCGTAATTAATCTTCTTTTTTGGCCCGTTACTCCTTGTTTCAGTTTTCCATTAAGCAGAAAAGAGTGACTGCCAATATTTGCTCATCTAACTAATTATAACACTTTTGCTCGGTTTTCACCGATTAAATTTGATCGATATAATGTTTTGTTCGACCATTAGGACCTATCCAGGTTTGTTTAAAGATTTTATTACGTTACAGAAACGTGGAGTGTATTTTCAAGTACGAAATCTGCCACTAATTTACTGTTGCCATTTGTTGTTTCGTGGGAGATATGTTTTCCTAGCCTATAAAGTTTGTTTTCTCCTTATAAACTCAGTTCATCGTTTTTAATTTATGTCTTTTTTCCTTTTTCGCTTCTTCTGATAAACAGTATACATTTATTAGACCCTCAGCTTGATTTTTGTCTTTTTTGACTACCTTTAACATTTATTTATGAAAGAAGTAATACGAACTTACACACCTATGACAATGAAATAAAAAAAAATCGAAAGTTGTGGGAAAGGATTTAAGAAAATGTTGTTCCGAGAATGTAAATAATATCAAAGAGAAGAATAAGAGACTAAAAGTTCTCAGACGAAAACTTTCTCGAAGCAAGAAAAACATTTGCAAACTGGTGCAACAAAACCAAACAAGGCAATGTCAAAACCAACAAAGAAGAAATCCTAAAAATGGTAGAAATGTTCTATGCCGAGCTATATAAAAGAAGAAGCCTTAGATAACCAAATGACCAGAGTTTTAAATCGAGGGTCAGATGACATCTCAGACATCACACTGAGCGAAGTAAAACGAGCACTATCTGTGTGAATA
The DNA here is from genome assembly GCA_031761425.1 of Cosmopolites sordidus. Lineage (NCBI taxonomy): Eukaryota > Metazoa > Arthropoda > Insecta > Coleoptera > Curculionidae > Cosmopolites > Cosmopolites sordidus. The sequence goes on from JARFXV010002235.1 coordinate 5,029, forward strand.
GTTGCAAAAGCTATCAAAATAGGAAGAAACAAACTATTACAAGCATTGAGAATTCTCTTTAATCAATGCCTTTTAAAGGGAACAACACTATCTCAATGGAATAATGCACTGATAATATTACTACATAAGAGGGGAGACGTAAAACGTGGCTAACAATCACTGAAACCCCAGAAGCACTCGGCACCTTTTGGAAATGGTCGGTACATAGATTGACGGATATTTTGAACGGATGCTTTTTTTACAGATTTTGTGGCAAAAATGAAATACAACCTAACCTCACATTTCAATGACAAGCGTTGAAAAAACTTTTGAATTATATTTTTTAAACTATTTCTCGTTGTTTTGTGTCATTTTGCTACTTCTTATAACAGAAACAATTTCAAAAGTATTCTTGTAATATTAGATTGTGTTTCGAGCGCCTTAAGAATAATTCGTTGATAAACGAGTTATTTGTTGGTTAGAGTAATTTAAGTTGATGTAGTTAGATCAGAAAAAAATATATGGTCCTAAGCAGTTATCAAATGCAATATGAAATATTTCATTAAATAAAAAAAAATAAAAAACATATACTATTAAAGTCTTTTATTTAATTATTTTTTTAATAAATCTGCAGTTTCGATTAGAACCCTGTAAGAAGAAACAGCAAGAAACGTATGAGTCAAATTATATGTCTTCGAAAAAAAGCAAGATACAATACACAATACAATGATTATTAGCTTACATCCCTACACCATACTATGTACAATCAATTCCATTTTCGATTTAACTAACTAATGATTTCTAAGAAAATTCATCGAAAATGGAACGCATACACAAACATATTCAGCGGCAGTTCTTGGGGAAAAAAACAGATGGGACACATATAACCAAATTTTGAAATGGGGATAGGGAAATGCGTCGTAATCAAAAATTTTACATTTCTTAGTATCATACACACACTTTGCTGTGTATAAATACGAGTGTAACTATCAGACATCAAATTTTCAGATAGGTACCTAGATAAAAAATTTGCTAAACTCACCATAGGACCGTGACCATTAAATCTGTAGTTGAGCAGCAATCTGAGCAGCAAAGTGGTCGACGACTTGATCATTAAAATTTGAAATTGAAATTGGTTTTTTTCGATAGATAATATTGGTAACGCGCACAGCCGTTCCTGGCCCATAGTGTTTCTTAGAAATGTTTTGATTCGTTTGAGGGTAGAGAAACAACTTTCGCTTTCTACAGTCGTCATTGGGACGGTACCAAAAACAGTCAGCAATTCCACAGAATCAAAATGCTGATGTTAAATTGTTTTGGATAAACATTTATAACAGCGGTACAGCCTCACTGTGTTTCATAAAATCGTCCCGTGCGTATATTACCGAGAGTTCATTTTTTAATTTTAAGTAATTTACGTTTGCAAACAGGTTACACACAATTTTTATGTCTTCATTTGGAAAGACGGCTCCATATTCACCAATGTTTTCAGTTTGAAATAAATTTGCAACAGGCAGGTATACATCGAAACTAAAACGTTCATTAACCTGTATGGTTAAAGTATCACAGATTTCCCTGCATCTCCTGATATTCGGATTGGGGTCCTCCTTGCCAGTAAATTTCCGTTTCTTTCTACGATTCTCTATGATCGTTCATATATATTTACATCTCCAATAATTTAGGTAGGTAATATTTAACTTAATAATTTTCCAATAGTTCTAAATGTTCTGCCTATGATTCATCATATTCAATAAAAACCGTTGCACCTTCTTGCAGTGTCTATATACATAAATAACACATGGATCGCTTTAAAATGTGAAAATTTCCTTGGATTTGATGATAGTAATTGTGGTAATAATATAACTACACTTATCTTTAAATTTTTCTGAAAGCTTATCATTTATATATATATATATATATATATATATATATATATATATATATATATATATATATATATATATATATATCATCATCAGCCCGTATCGATCCACTGCAGGATGAAGGCCTCTTCAGCATGCTTCCAACCTTCACGGTCCTGCGCTTTCCTCTGCCACTCGGGTCCAATATACTTAACGATGTCATCAGTCCATCGTGCTTTCGGTCTTCTTCGCGGACGTTTGCGATCAAGCGGTATCCACTCCAGGATTGCCTTGGTCCATCTGTCGTCCCATCGCCTCGCTATATGGCCTGCCCATCTCCATTTCAACTGTTTTACTCTTCCAATGATGTCACAGACTTTTGTTTGTTCCCTGATCCATGCGCAGGACTTTCTGTCTCGTCTTGTAATGCCAAGCATACATCTTTCCATTCCCCTCTGTGCCACCCGAAGTTTTTGAATTGATTGCGATGTGAGTGTCCAGGTTTCACTTCCGTATGTCATAACGGGTAGAACGCACTGATCGAATACTTTTCTTTTCAGACAAAGTGGGAGTCTGCTCTTAAACACTATGTTGAGCCTACCAAATGCCTGCCAGCCACATTTAACACGCCGTTCCACCTCCCGGGCGGTATTCTCCTCCATGGAAATCCTCTGCCCAAGATATACAAAGCTGTCCACAATCTCTAAATCCCTTCCTAAAACTGAAATTCTTCTGTCCTGAGCGAAGTTATTGAACATAACCTGACTCTTTTTCAGGTTTATTTTCAAGCCAAATGGTTCGCCAGCCCTTTGCAGTTCTTGTATGCGTCTTTGCAGCTCCTCTGGGTCTTGTGAAATGAGAATAATATCATCTGCAAATCTAAGATGGTTTAAGTTTGCACCATTGATCTTTACCCCATCCTGTTCCCAATCCAGTTTACGGAATACTTCTTCAAGGCCAGCCGAGAAAAGAATAGGCGATATTGCGTCACCCTGCCGTACACCTCGTTCTATATTAATTCCCACTTCAAGATCATCAAGATGAATTGTGGCTGTAGCTCCATCATATATCGATTCTAATAGGTTTACATAGGCTCTCTCTACACCTTGGCTAAGCAGTGCATCCATTATCGCATGCTTTGAGATGGAATCAAATGCTTTTTCGTAGTCGATAAAAGCCAAGCACAGTGGCATGGTGTATTCGTTGTGCCTTTCTATGACCTGCTGTACAACCTGGATGTGATCCATTGTGCTGAATCCACTTCTGAATCCTGCTTGTTCTCTTGGTTGTGCGTCATTCAGTTTTTTTAATATTCTTTTAGAAATTATCTTAGTGAAAACTTTGTACATCACTGATAGGAGGCTTATTGGACGGTAGTTCTTTAAATCTTCCTGTGCTCCTTTTTTATGTAAAAGGATCACTTCTGCATTTTTCCATAAGTCAGGTACTTTTTGTTCTTTGAGGCATTTTGAGTATAATTTTGCCAGTGTTTTATGTAACGTCCGACCACCAGCTTTTAGCATTTCGACAGTTACACTATCCTTTCCTGGAGCCTTGCCGTTCTTCTATATATATATATATATATATATATATATATATATATATATATATATATATATATATATATATATATATATATATATATATATATATATATATATGGACATATTATACCATATACATTTAAATATCATACCATTTTTCCCGAAGATTCAAACGCAAATTTCATTTTAATAGCATTTTATCTAACATTGTTGACAAAATGAATGAAGACCAGTGAATGTTTTGAGGGTTCTCGATCTAGTCGCCTAGAAATTACGCAATCATTTTTATACGTCCATGCCGTCTTAGAAATATTTAATATTACCTCACAAGATTTAACCTTTTTTTCGCTCAGTTGAATCAATAGGAAATGTAAAAAAATCTAAATTTTTTTTTGTTCACTGTTATTTGTATAGTCTGGCACAAAACACATCACTAAAATACATTCCTTATAAAACTAAAGTACAACAAATCTTATTACTTGCAAAAGAAACAATAATTTTGCCATTGCATTCCATAATTTTACAGTAGTTTTTGCCTATTATAAGAAATTTTAGATTTTTATTTATAATATACCTGTTTGCCAGATCTTTATATCTATACCATATGCATACTCCGTATATTTTTATCGAACCACCAACTTTCTTCATACACTTAGAGAATTTGCTGTTAAACTCTAAAGATATTAGAAATATATTGTAAAATAAGGAAATATTAATCTTCATTCTACATTTTACCGATTAAATTAGTACGATAGCATGCATAGAATTTTTCCACATAATCATTATATTTATTTGTCCTGACACATGCATAGGTTTCCTCAAATTTCTGCTCTTCAAACCATTATTCATAGCTTTCTCGGCTAGCAAAGGTATGTGATTGCATTTTTAACTTTATGTTGTGGTTTATCTCTAGTTTATTACAGTAAGTTTCACAGACTACCTGATTTTCAGAACACAGTGGGCAAATAATATGTTTTCTTAGCACGTGAATCCTGCTGTCGGTTGTGAATATATTTTAAGTGTATTTTCATTGTTTAAACACTGGATAACTCCAAATTGCAGAATGGACAAATTTTGGTCTGGATAGTTTGGGTATTCATACTTGATACTTTTCGCAAAATAGATAAAAAATAATAAATTAATTTCCATTTTATCAGACTGGTTTTTAACATAGTCCTAAAAACAAATAACTTATGAAACAACGACAATCTGCAAAGCAAATTAAATTCAGCGGTTATTTACCGACCATCCCCGAAAGGTGCCAAGTGCTTCCGGGGTTTCAGTGATTTTTAGTGACGTTTAGAACACAGCAATATCGAAAACTACCGACCTATCAGTCTCCTACCTCACATATAAAAGTCGTTTATCAAGATCATCACAAATCGACTATGCAATAAGCTAGACTCATACCAGCCGCGAAAACAAGCTGGCTTAAGGACAGTCTACGGTACTAATGACCGCCTGCAATTACTGAAAATCCTCACAGAAAAGTCGATGGCGTATAATAACCTATAGTGCTTATCCTTATAGATTACGAGAAAGCATTCGACACAGTGGACCAGTACACGATGTTAGCAGCTCTTTCAGATTGGAGAATTAACTACCGGTACACTGCACTCATCAAAACCATTTCTGAAAATGCCATATTCCACTTCACGTCAACACAGACAAGTTTGATATAGAAAGAGTGTTCGCGAAGGCGACACCATTTCACCAAAACTTTTCGATACTCTATTTCAATATATATTCAAACACACACGATGAAATGGCTTAGGAGTGTCTTAGTCTTAACAGCAGACGGTCTGGATAATGCTATTGTGATATAAGATCTCAACAAAGTCTTCAAGAAAGTGAGACTCAAAATCAACTTTGCAAAAACTCAAATTAAGACCACAAACTCAAAAAAAGAAACCAAACTGGTACTTGACGAAGGCGTCTACATCGATAACATCACAGTAGAGGAAACTACTTCTTGGGACACGAGATTAGTATCAGCAGAGATGATCCGACTCGTGAAATCTCCAGAAGAATCAGACTTGTGAAAACTGCTTTCGGAAATCTGGGATTGGGGGGATTGGGATATACTAAAGTCAGAATTACTAGTTTGTTTGAAGAGAAAAATGTTCGACCAGTGTATCCCTCCAGTTCTCAAATATGGTGCAGACTTTAACAATGACAAAACAGACAATTAAAAAGATATGAGTGACACAACTAGCAATGGAATGAAAAATGCTGGGAGTTTCTCTCAGAGATCGAATAACAAATTCAGAAATACGCAAATAAACGAAAGTGATTGAATCCATAGAAAGGTTAGCGATGCTAAAGTGAAACTGGGCGGGTTATGTTGCGAGAGCTGATTGATTGATGACAGGTCGACAAAAAGAGTCCTCGAATGGAGACCAAGATCGGAAGCCTTTTTAAACAGAGGACGTCCTCCCACCAGATGGACTAATGACCTAAAACGCATCAAAACAAACTGGATGCAAGCGGTGCAAGAGCAAACACAATGAAAGCTCTTAAGGCAGGTCTATGTCCAGCAGTAGACTCAAATAGGCTAATGATGGATGATGGAATACAAATTTAATCTTCAAATCAATCTCTCGCACTTTTTATACACTTTTGCTGCATTTCAGACTACTATCGCGTCCCAAATATAAAAAACTTTATGGTTTTAATATGATAAAGTTATTGATTGATTGAAGGAGATGAAAATCCGAAGGGGCTGAGTCTTAAGAATAAGACAGGTGCGCTAAAACCTTCCAGCTAAACTGGATCATCGTTTCCATGGTCTTTTTGAAATACAAAACAGCATTATCTCCAGAGATTCCGAAGCATTTTTTGCAAGTGAGTTTTCAGTTTATATCAACAGTAAGGTCGTATATTATATCTCTTTTTGAAGCTAAAAAATGGCGCTTTAAAATAATATCAGTAAATTATTCTTAAAGTACCCCGTTAACCATCATGAATTTCTGATAATTCCTCAAAAAACTTATCAGGTACACCGTGTAAGTCAGCGGAAATGTTTTATTCTCTCAAATTAAAATTACAACTAGAAAAAAAGCCCGTACTGTTATAGTTATTATATTGTTAATTTGCCAGAAAATTTGCAGTCAAAGATTGATTCGTTTTCGTTTCAAATAGGAAGTCTCGATTATTTTACACTGTTATATTTGCGGCACATTTTTTTCTTGTCCTTCTTCTTCAAAACGTTCACCCGATTGTCGGTTTAACCAGGAACGTCTCTTACCAGGAAAAGAAGAATATTTTTCTCTGACCCAGATGGCTCGACCGGCTAAAATACCTTTTAACGGAGGCTCATTCTAACACAATTACCACATCCTTTTGAACTGCCAATAACAATCGCGTTAAGCGCCTTTAAAGAATCTTATTAGTCGTGTTTTTTCTGGCTTTATTTTGTAGTAGCCTGCTTTTTCTGTATACAAATACGAGACAAAGCATTTGTACCATTATTATTGTCATAATTCTTCAATTCAGATATTAACGTAATGTGTTATGGAAATGGCCATTATTGATTATTATTAATATACGAAATCTAGACACTTAAGACGCAATTGTTTTAGTATTTGACACATGTCAGTAAAAAATTAGAGTTGTCATTAAAAAATGACAGTTGTCATTAAAAAAATCATTTAATTGTTTTTAAAAATACTTTCTGTTTGGAGGATTATAAATAATTTTCAGTGGTAATATATTCCATAGACTTTCTGGTTGCACAAAAAAAGAAGAAGAAATTTATGGACCAATACCAGAAATAACACTAGATGAATAAACGAAAACCGAACAAAACAGTGTGGAGTAATAAATGAGGAACAAAGTGAATTTTAGGAAAAAGAAGGAAACAAACAAGGCGAAAACGAGTTACAAATAATGCTCTATCATTTTAACATAACAACAAAAAGTTCTGTATGAACATTTGACAGAGAAAACAAATAGAATAATATAATAATATCTGCGGAACCTCTTAGATGTAAATTAGAGGCTACAACAGGAACGCGACCAAATACAACAATAATGAAAAGAATGCTGAAGATTCGCAGACAAACACTAAGCAAAACATTAAGGGGCATAGTCAGAAGTTAAGGCATGTAGCAGATTTCTAAAGTAATGAGTATTAATAAGTGGATGAAAAATACAAGATCTAAATGAGAATGAGCATAATAGTAGACTGGATACCAATACGGTGGATAGGATAACAAAAAACTACTTTCAAATGGGGTGTCGATCAAAACAGCCAAACTGGCGCTTATATAAAAAGTGGAACAAAAAGAATGGTATGTGCAAAGTTCTAGTAATATTATACTGTAAGAATGTGATAACTTCTTGTACCTTTTTCGACAAAAACTTCTAGAATATCCCTGGTATACGAACATCATAAGAAAAAACTATCTTGCCCTATCCTACGCCTCTCATTGGTGGGTGGCTGCTCCGTAATATCTGGTATAAGAGCACTAATAAATACTTTTCATTCTGAGCTAAATTATAGTATGTTCATTCGAAGGAATTTACAATGCCGACTTCGTTTCTGTATATTCGCATTGAATTGACCACGATTAACTTTTTAGAAATTCGGGTCAGGTCAAATCCATTTGTACCGCCCGTGTATTTTGATTAGACCAGTATCGGTCAGTCAACAGATTGATTGTTTTTGACAAAAATAAAAAAAGAACCCAAATTAACAACCGCGCCTTCAAAATAAATTGTTTTTGTTTTTTCAGTTCAAGTTCACTAGAATTCACTCTTGTTTTTCTCAGCGAAACTACACAACTGATAAATAGTTTCACACAACCTTTCTGCAAGAGACGGTTCGCATGCCATAAGAAGGATCCGCCGTACTCACCAGACTTGGCCCCTTCCGACTACCACTTGTTTTCATCGATGTCTCAATTGCTTCTCCTGAAACACTTGAACAATTACGGAGATGTCGAAAAGTGGCTTGATGACTGGACCATCTCAAAGATGTACGGTTTTTCTGGGAGGGCATCCACAAATTGCCAGAGAGATGGGAAAAATGTCCGGCTAGTGATGGCGCACACTTTGGCATAAACTTTTTTTTACCTTTTGCCAAATTAAACGAGTTAAAAAAAAATTAAGTATCATTAACCACCACATCAATTCAATTGCTGCTGTTGGTTGGGTTGATATCAACCTAATTCTTTCTGTTGGAAATCATCTTCTCTCGGCAAGCATATATTGCTTCAATCCTTCCAGTCCCTTAATTGTTTTTAATAAAAACACTATTTAATAAAAACAATGTACATCTTAAATGTTGTGTAATGTTCAAAATAAATTTAGAATAAAAAAATGCCTTATATAATAAGTTTTAAAAACTTGAATAATATTTTAATTCATAGTCTCAAGTAGCGCTGAGGTGTTTGGTAGTAAAACAATACTTTTATGTTTGGGAGCTCTGCAGGAAGCGATAATAGGTGGTCTGTGGCATTATCCAAGAGTAAAATAGCATGCGCATCAAAATGCTAGCAGATTTATATATTTATATATATATATATATATATATATATATATATATATATATATATATATATATATATATATATATATATATATATACCTATAATATAACCTTATATAATATAAACTTTATACCTACATCCAAGGTTGTGGGAAGAATGTATCGCGAAGTTTTTGACTGCCGCGAACATTCACCGTAGGATGGCGTGAGTTGCATTGAGATTGAGACCCGCCATCGATATGACCAGTTGACTTGGTCTTCCTCTGTTCGTTTCGATTCAGCTGTTTCCCTGCGTTGGGCTCGAGCCCAGCTGACGACGGTTGTGAGGCCAGAAACCGGTCCTGGGAGGTACTTGTCTCGACGTGGTGGCGGCGACTGATTTGAGACGAGCAGTGGTACGTGGAAGTACGGATGAAAAATTTCTGTTTTTCATATATATATATATATATATATATATATATATATATATATATATATATATATATATATATATATATATATATATATATATATATGCAGATTTCACCTTAGAAAAGAGATAGAAATCGCACGGTGCACGATCTGGCGAATAAGGCGGATGGTGGAGAAGCCATGACTTGTCCTTGAACAATTCGGGTGGTTTTTCCCCTATTCTTTTATGGAGTTCAGCAAGAGCGTGAAGGCAGTAATGTTGATTAATAGTTTGACCTTCAGGAACCAGTGAAGGTACACAGGCCCATGAATATCGAAAAAAAGAATCATCATTGCGCTTTGAATTTTAATTTGCTCATTCGAGCTTTTTTAGCTCTCGGTGAATTTGGGCTCTTCCAGTGCATGGATTGGTGCTTCGTTTCAGGATCATAAGTAAAAAACCACGATTCGTCACATGTTATTATCATTTCGAATAAGTTTAAACCGTTTTCAATGGCATTCAAGATGTTACTACAAACAGTTTTGCGAATTCTTGTTGTTTATACGTGAGAATTTTAGGTACATTTTGGCACATACACGTTTTTTATGATAAAATTGTTATGTGAATTCCTATAGTTTCAGTTTCTATATATATATATATATATATATATATATATATATATATATATATATATATATATATATATATATATATATATATATATATATATGAACGTATTATCATTCCGAAAGAATAAATAGTCGAGGATGAATGAATTTGAATTCACCAGTCCCGAGATCGTTTCTGCAAAAGATCCTACAAGATTAACAGTTGATGTTTTTAACATTATTACTAATCTATTTTTATATAGCAAATTCCTGTCGCAACCACAGACATTAAAATGATTTGAACGTCATCAGCAGCTTCGTTTTGGTACACTAAATCAAGTGGGCGAGTTCACTGACGAAAAACAATTGAAAGGAACCCCGTTATGGGGACTCGGCACAACAAAACTGGTCATCACTCGATGATGGGAATGTTCTGGCGCGTTATGGTTTGTACAGTTACGATTCAGTGGTTTGCAAATACTCGAAATAGTTCGGCCAGTAACTGAAGCGTCCATTTACTATCTCATTACAGTTTTTTTTATTAGTTTAATCGGAATTTTTGAACCAGACACATCTTTTTATATATTTTTTAAGAGGCTAGTTAACTATACCGAGGAAGATATAAAAAATTACATTATGAAAAACTTTTTGTTAACAATGAAATTTAGAAATAAATTTGTGATATTAAAACTTGCACATCGTACATAGTGACAAAACAGCTCTAAATTCAAAGAGATATACCATTAAACATAGCAGATAATCTAATTCAAAAACTAAACTATGTCCTACTTATATGATAATCGTAGGGCAAACCGGGTATAGCTGATCAAATTTCAGTTAAGACGCCTGTATATCATCGTTAAGAGCTAATACATCTGATAGCTACACTATTAAGCTTTGGAAAAAGAGTGACAAAAAGCTCGCAAACAATTATGATATAGTGTACACGCTTGATTTTGTAGAACACGAAATACGAGTCAATCTACCCCATGTCTGGGGTTAGTTAACTTTTCACTAGGGGTAAGTTAACCTATGAAGTAATTAGTAAAAGATCTGGGGATAAGTAGAATAAAAAATACAAGAAGTATTTGCAATTATCAATGTTTTTATTGAAACAAAATATAACTAAACATAATAAACTTCAAATTAAAATAAACAATAATTTGAGAAACTAAATACTTAAAACATAAAATTTTTAGTATTAAGTATCTGAAGCAAAACTAGAAAACATATTATTAACTTTAATCATTTTCGTAACACACAATCTTAACTAATATAACTAATCTTCTTATTAACTTTAATCATTTGGTAACAAATAGTATTAACTAATATAATTATATGTTTCTAAAGGAACATTCATTTCGGGAATCAGACTGCCAAATCAGTTTGTTGAATCGGAGAATTTTTGCATTCATAAAACAATAGGTTGCGCTTTGCACATTTTGCATGGGCTCATAACTTACACGTAGTGCACTAAATCCATTCCTCTCTAGGAATACTCAAACTGTAGGATTTAGTGCACTCTAAACTAAATATATCAACCTCATCTCTTTTGCCTTCTTCGTCATTATTCTTCTTATTTCTTTCATAAAGAGGTTTTTTTCCTTCGCCTGTACCCTTGCTAGTCCCGTTAAATTTTCCTTCAGTCATCTTTGGTTTCTTTGTTTTCTTGTTCAACATCTTAGGGGATTATTGTTATATGTTGAGTTCCTTAAGATTTTCTTTTTCAGATGTATCTGTATAAATAGTATTTTTTCGTTTTCGTTCGTAATTTTCCAGACGTGGTCCAGCTTTTGGGAATGGTCTTATCTCTTCAGGTGAAGTAAACGAAATACTGGGCATGTTCACACTTTTTACTTGGATTACCGCATTTTCTCAGGAGTTTTGAATCTTTAGTTCTTGAGATAGCGCCCAAAATAGAAACCAACTCGCAAGAAGCGTCTGAGGTCGATATTGGTATGTCACTTTCATCAGTTATTAAAAAGGCAAGAGCGTCGTCCTGCAGAGCTGAATTCGCAGCATCAATCTCTTTATATGGGTCATGCGAAGATTTTCCTTGAGAAATTAATAGTGCAGCACTGTCAGTAACTGATGCTGATGGTAGTGCAATACTAGGCAAGTCCGGTGTTGGTCACACACTCCGTGAACTCCAAATCAGGAGATATTTTCATTGAGTGGTGATATCCCAGTGACTCGGAATCCAGAATGTATATTATCAATTAAACTCAGGTATGTCATAGATCGTAATAGTCTTTCCTGGGTGACTCACTAATTAGTTGTGACATGCTGGAAATGCATGCATTGCTTGGTCGCAAGGAAACAATAAAACTGTTGCCCCATTTTATTTGAAATACTCAAGTAATTCAATAGACAAATGCGTCGTGATTATCTTCCTGACAACGTGAGCTCTCACACATCGCACCGAACAACTCAATATTTGACCGATCAAAACATCAAATTGATGGGTCATCCACCGAACAGTCCTGATTTAGCACCCAATGATTTTTTTTTGTTCCCGTTGATGAAGAATAAACTTCGTGGTCGACGTTTTCGACTCCAGAAGAAGCGGTTGATGCGTTGTCCAAAATGCATATTTTGGAAATGGTTTCCTTCGCCAGTTTTGCTGTGTGTGATGGTGTGGTTGCCTTTCTTGATATTCTGGTCATGTTTCACATAAAGCTTGATTCAAATCGATCATTTGTTGTCGGTAGCGTTCAGTATTAATGGTTTCGCCAGGTTTTAGCAGCTCATAATAGTTCTCATCATTCTGATCCCACCAAACATAGAGCATTGTCTTCCGTCCATAGTAATATGGCCTTGCAGTCAATGTCGATGGTTTGCCTGCAGTTACCTATGATCTTTTACGAGCACCATCATCATCCAACAATGCTTGCAATTCGTTGCCTACAAACTTTTTCGGGGCTCTTCCACGTTCTTCGTTTCTCACGTCAAAAACGGCCCGTTTGATTTTTTTAAATCACTCAAAACACTGTGATTTATCAAGAGCATGCTCACGGTAAGCATGCTCACAAGCATTTGATGTGATTCTGCAGCAGTTTTTTTAATGGTAAGAGAAAATCAATGTTGTCCGCAAATCGTAGTTTCCAGGCACAAAATTCGACATATTTAACGCTATTACAAACTATGCTGTTGTATGAAACTTGTATTATTGTGAGTTGAAAATCTGAAAATAAAGAAATGGCACTAATGACGCGGTTTGACAGTAACTACAATTGTAGTTAGGGATATCTATGGGCAAATTCCGGTTTCATATTTACAGACTTGGTGTTCGGTTAATTATTAAACATTATACGAAAAACATCCATGCATTGTGTAGAGATTGCATTATGCAAAGTAATTGAAAAATTGCATATAGATTTATAAATTTCAGCACGATTCCCATGACAGATCAACAATGACATGTCTATTAAGTATCAAATATTGAAACAGCAAAAAAACAGATAGTTACATAACAATTTAATTTGTTTAATGAAAACACAGAGTAAAAAAAAACCTGTTCCGAACCACCATTTGGAGAAGTAGTACACACAAAAAAAGACTCATTCATATCGTGAGCAATCATCAAACTAATAACCATCAATGACGGACGGTTGTTGATAATAATTACATAATTTATTGGCATCGAATTCGAAAAACATGTTATTTAATTTACTATAGCGAACGTAAAAATCATTCATTATCTCGTGTGTCGGCATAATTTCGAAAAGTGTCGTTGAATATTTATGGGTGTTGTTTTTATTTCGACTATTTAAAATTTCCTGATTAAAATATAAATTAGAATTTGATAGAGGGACCGAATTGTGATAAAAACCTCGTTATTTTGTTTGTTTTACTCTATTCTAAATTAGTTCATCATATCACAAATTTATTGATCTTAATTGTTTTTTTCAACGATTTTATTATTTAATTTTTAGAGGGTTGTGCAATCAGCCCAGTGCAGGATAATGGCATGTGGAATAACACTCAAATGAATGATCTTTAAAATTTAATCTAAATCTAAGTTTAAAGTTTCAAAGTTTAATTTAATTTGCAATATATACATATATATATATATATATATATATATATATATATATATATATATATATATATATATATATATATATATATATATATATATATCATCATCAGCCCGTATCGATCCACTGCAGGATGAAGGCCTCTTCAGCATGCTTCCAACCTTCACGGTCCTGGGCTTTCCTCTGCCACTCGGGTCCAATATACTTAACGATGTCATCAGTCCATCGTGCTTTCGGTCTTCTTCGCGGACGTTTGCGATCAAGCGGTATCCACTCCAGGATTGCCTTGGTCCATCTGTCGTCCCATCGCCTCGCTATATGGCCTGCCCATCTCCATTTCAACTGTTTTACTCTTCCAATGATGTCACAGACTTTTGTTTGTTCCCTGATCCACGCGCAGGACTTTCTGTCTCGTCTTGTAATGCCAAGCATACATCTTTCCATTCCCCCCTGTGCCACCCGAAGTTTTTGAATTGATTGCGATGTGAGTGTCCAGGTTTCACTTCCGTATGTCATAACGGGTAGAACGCACTGATCGAATACTTTTCTTTTCATATATATATATATATATATATATATATATATATATATATATATATATATATATATATATATATATATATATATATATATGAAAGTATTCAAATTGCAAAACATAAGAAAATCATGAACCAGGTTAAAGGACTTATGAGGGTAGTCTGAAAACTTTCCAATCTCAACATGAAGATGGCGTTACTCGACAAAAATATCCTGGTAATATGATTGCGCATGCGTTGAAAGATAATCTTCAATATTTCGGCCATATTAGAGGTTTAGTTCTAATTAGTCATTTATGTCAGTCAATCTTAGTGTTTCTGTAAATATGGATTAAATCGAATATCGAGGCGACATTACATTCTTGCATTTGAAATGCAATACGCCAACGTAAATTAAAGACCAAATGGATGGTGTTTGCAGAGATCATGGTCCATTTGCCATGGCCATTTGCCAATTTTGGGCAGTTAAATTTAAGCGTGGACATACTAGCGTGGTTGCAATCTCAGCTCTTGGCAGCATGGTTTCTCCATACTTCGTTTTCCCACGTGTCCACTATAAAAAAACATTTTATTAGAAGTAGATCGGTAGGTTCAGATGACAATGCTAAATCCTTCTGGATGGATGAAAGGAGATAATTTTCAAAAATTCGCAAAACATTTCATAAAATATGTTAAACCCAGTAAAGAAAAGCCAGTTCTATTACTTCTAGACAACCACTACTCGCATTTGTCTATTGAATTACATGATTATTTCAAAGAAAATGGGGGTAACAGTTTTATTATTTCCTTCCCACTGCATTGCATAAGCTGCAGCTTTTAGATAAGACAGTTTGTGGGCCAATAAAGAAATATTTCAACAAAGTATGGGACAACTGATTAGCAAGTCGCCCAGGAAAGACTATTACGATCTATGGCATACCTGAGTTGGTGATATCATAATAGTCCTTTTCATAGTTGAAAATTTTTTGCGCGCATGCCTCAACTCCCGCCATGTTTTTCGGGCACTTTATGCGTGTATAAGCTGTAAATATTTTATTTTCAATGTAATTAAAAATTAAAATAACATATTTAATTATTAATTCACTATCAATAGTACAGTTTTAATTGTTGCATACTTAAAGAAAAATATTATTACAAGCATTTTAATAAGAGCGCATAATGTTATCGGTAAAAAATGGACCAAAAAAATATTGTTGTTATAGGATATGTAGCAGTGATACGTGTACTAAATCATTTTAGGAGCATTTATATTATTTTATTAGTTTTCCAAAGCCTTGTCTTCAATATCGTCGAAAACTTATTAACTCAACGAAACAAAAACATATAAAAATGTGATTTGTGAGTTAAGAAATGTGGACGAGGTGATGGTCGATGCCAACTGATGCGTATATTTGTTCACTTCATTTCGAAGGAGAAAGTGCTCCAACAACAGAACATCCTGACCCCATCAGTTGTGTAAAAAAAATCATGTATCAGGTACTTTTAATCCATTTAAATGTTAATGTAATAGCTCATGCTATAACCTCAAATGATGAATGTTTTTGGTAGGTAAAAGTAAAAGTGGCTGAAAAAAATAAACAAACCCGATGAAGTAAGCGAATTATTTTAAAAAATAGCTCCCATAGAATATTAGAGTATTAGAAGAAATGAAAATTAAAATTTGCTCCAAACTTAATATAAAAATAAATGTAATGTTAATATAATGTTGTCTATGTAATGTTATAAATATAATGTTGTAAATGTAATATAAATATAATGTAAATATAATAAATATAAAAGTAATATGAATACAATTTCATCCTAACCTTTCAACAAGTTCTGCTTTTTTCCACGTTGGAGACTGCCATGGCATTTTAACCATTGTAATTGAATGCAATTATGTACTTCTATTGTGGGATGCACTAATAAAGCACCATCAATTAATTTTTCATTTAGTTGCACTGATAATAAGGGTAATGATCCTTGTTGTCCAACCATATTTATAAAAAGTGCCCGAAACTTTCATATTAACGCCTCGTTAACATGGCAGACGCGCTTACGCGCACCTAGTCATGAGTATATTGCCATGGGCAGCTACAATTGATAATATACAATCTGGATTCCGAGTCATTGGAATATCACCACTCAAGGAAATTATATTTCCTAAATGGAAGATATGGTGAAGAATGATGCTGGATGTTTTATTTTAATTTCTTCAAGGACTTCTATCACACAAATAGTTATGTATAGATATATATATATATATATATATATATATATATATATATATATATATATATATATATATATATATATAGAGGCGTTTGTTGTTTTGCGCCTATACTATTTTCATTCTTTCGCTATGAGCTTTTTTCCTTTCGTCAGACCAAGTTGTTCCAGTCTTCCTACATTTTTCTCTCTGGCCAACCTTCCAAACGTCAACCTTGTGTCTGAATCAGCCTCTATCCTGAATTTCACTTTGTGTAATATTGGCTGATCTTAGGTCCTCTTTAATTGCAGCGATCCATTTAATTATTTCTACTTTAGCTCTACTCCTATTTTCATAAAATTCGACTATTTGTCTAGTTAGCCTACTCGGACTCATCCGTTTTATGTGTCCGTAAAACATAAGCCTTCTTTTTCTCATATCGCTATGTATATGTGTGTATTGTTTGATTTCTTGGTTTCCTCGAACTCGGTATGTTGTATTTATTTGTTTGGGGCCTAAGATTTTTCTTATGATTTTTCTTTCCTTCTTTTCAATGTTCTCGATGTCTCTCTTTCTATTCAAAATGAGCCCCATATAGACATTCTGGCTTAATAACTGTGTTGTTAACTGTGTTTTAGATAGGTATTTTTTATTGTAAATATTTTGTGTAAGTCTCAATGCCGTTTCCATTTTTTGACATCTATCCTTATTGGCCGCTTTTTCCAACCCATTTTCCATGATTATTTTACCCAAATATTTAAATTAAGAGACTCGTCTGATGTTACCATATTTTGTTTTTAGAAATGATGTTCTTAGTCTGTTGCAGGTCATGTATTGTGTCTTTTCAAAGAAAATTTGGAGTCTTACCTTTTCTGCTGTTTCTTTTAGGATTTCAATCTGTTTCTGTGCCGTTAATACATCTTGAGCCAAAATTGCTAGATCATCAGCAAACGCCAGACAATCAATCTTGATGTTGGTTCTCCCCAGTTTAATGGGCTGGTCAATACTCAGGGCCGACTTTTTTTTTACGCCACTCCTGTATTACTTTTTCTAGAACACAGTTAAATAAAAGTGGCGAGAGTCCATCCCCTTGTCTCACTCCAGTTTTAATTTCGAAGGGCTCTGAGATGTCACCCATGAATTTAACTTTTCACCTTGTGTTAGTTAATGTTGCTTTAATAATTGCCAGAGTTTTCAGATCTAGTCCTTGTTCTTTTAAGATTCGGAATAAAGATTCGCGGTCAATAGAATCATATGCTTTTTTGAAATCCACAAATGTACAGACGAGATTTTTATTGTACAGTTTTTGTGATGCCTTAGGATCAACTTTAGATTCAGGGTCTGTTCAGAACAGGATCTGCTCGGTCGAAAACCTGCTTGATATTCACCAATTTTATGTTCTAATTGTCCCTGTGCTCTGTCTAGTAGACATTGAGATAGAATCTTGTAACAAACTGGGAGAAGAGATATCCCTCCATAGTTGTTTACATCCGTTCTATCTCCTTACTTGTGTGGTGGATGGATTAAAGCATCTTTCCAATCTTCCGGAATCCGTTTGGTTTGCCAAACTTCTTGTAGAATTTTGGTTATTTCCTTGATTGTACCTGGACCAGCGGATTTTAAAAGTTCAGCAGTGATTCCATCTTCACCAGAAGCTTTGTTATTTTTAAGTCGCTTGATTTGCCTAATTATTTCATCTTCATTCGGTGGTAATGAATCTGGGTTTGTTTGTTTAGGGTTTAGTGTTGGTAATTTGTTTACGGGTTCAGGACAGTTTAGTATTTGTTCAAAATATTTCGCAAGTTCTTTGTAATTGTCTTGGTGATTTAGAGCTAATTGTCCGTTTTCCTTTTGGAAGCAAAGACTTTGGGGTTGATAGCCTATTAATTTAGTTTTAAATGTTTTGTAAAAGTTTCGGGTGTATTTTTATTGGAAATCTTTTTCTATTTCATTAGGTTGATTGTTTTCATATTTTTTTTTACTTTGTCGAATTAGCTTCAATGTTTCTTTTCTTACTTCCAAAAAGATGTTATAGTTTATTGCTGTTTTTTGACTGTTCCAATCTTTGAATGCTTTACTTCGGCTTAATACTGCTTGCTCGCAAACTTCATCTCACCACAGATGTTTTCTACGTTTTTGTAAAGGGACCAACTTTAAGGCTGTTTTAATAATTTTTTGTTTATTATATATTATTTTTATTTAAAAATAAAATGAAAGAAACAGTATCTTGAAGCATTTCTTCATTTATTATGCTCTAAATAAAAAAGAAATTTTCTGTAACTAATCGTGATAACTGTGTAACCATAACGAAGACACGAAAAATACACCGTCTAAAAATCAAAAAAGCAACGGTTTTTTTCCTATCATTCATTTATTAAACACGCATGTTAAACACGCTAACAAGACGAGCAAATCGTCGGTGCAACGGCTTCTGAAAACGAAAAAGGCAAACAATTTCCTAGTTACACATTAAACTGGTCGTCGGACTTTGAAGAAAGCCTCCGCCCGTAACCCACATAACAGACGGCTTATGACCGAGAAAACGTAAAAATATTGAGCCGTTTTACGATAATTCCGCATCGAAACTGACAAATTATACGTCCCGTCCTGCATTTTTCGTATTCGACAATTTCGAGTCGATCACTGCCCGAAATCGTTCGATTTTTACCGTTAAAGCGCCTTGAAATTGAAATTTTTATCATGATTGCGATAAAAAAACGTCTTAATTTGTTGGCACAAATTCGAAAAGTTTTTACAGATGATATAGTTCGTACCAAGGATAAACAACGTAGTTTTTCTCTTAAAAGCAGACCTTTTCTAACAGTTGCTTAGATCTACAAGGGCAGTTTAAAAAATTCTCTACCTGACAAAGACAAAACATTAATCTTGAAAAATATTTTTATCAGATAAAATTTGGGAAATCTAGCAGTTCAATGCTATAATACAATTACTGTGTAAAATTAACAATTCTTTCAGTTTTGACCTTATCATTTGACCAGTAAACGCCAAATCACAATATTTTAAGGTCTCAACCACATACCCACACACCCACATACGACTCCGTAGTCTGTACTGCACCATTTTTTTCGAGAGGGGGGAGGGAGGCAGTGTCCAGTAAGGCCGACTGAGCAGCTGACAACTGCAACTGAAGTAACTGAAGAAACTAACTGGAGAGAAGAGAAGAGCAGAGAGCGTCTAATTATTTACTTTACTTTTATACCTCTTCGAGAGAAATGTCCGAAACAACTATCAAAATACCGGGGCTATATAAACGTCGGGGCCGCTACCACAAATAGTTTTTTTGCCAAAATAATAATAACTTTTGGATCGCAACCATCTAATAAATCATACTTGACAAATATCACAATAATTTGATGATTCTTGCGCCATCTCTGTCTCAGACCGCGAACTTTTCGAATGACCCTTGTACTTAGCATCTTTTTTTATTTATCAATGCTATGTATCATAAAAAATATCAAAGTTAACAATGGTAACATTTACCAAACGTCCGAACCGTCAGGATTGCTTGAACGAATTACACATATCTCTCATCTATATCATAATATCTTAGTAAATTCCTGCGAGAACGCTGTATTTGGTTTTTCATTCATAATATTGTTATTTTAAGACCGCCTATTTAATCAGTTCCAACTCTTGACCATAGGAAAATATCTAACGTTCTATCTTGCGTGAAAATGACTTTTAAACTAGGAATGCACGAATGTACGCTGTTAGTGATTCCAGTCGAAGCAGGCGCTGAAAAATGGAAACATGTTTACTTTATAAATGAAATGAAGGTTGAATAAACTCACATGAACACTTGGATTTAGTGGCTTAGAAGAATTGGCTCGCTTGAACCATTTTGATTATGTGCATGTTTATACAAGGTGGACGATAAATAACCGACCGATATATACAGCAGGTCATTTTTGCAGGGGTTACTACCGGAAGTTGGAACCTGGTAATTTGGTAGAGAGTATGAACCCACTTAGTCGTATGGTATTATGTAGTTTAAATAAAACAAGTTTATCATAAAAAAACACTTAAAGTAAAACAAACTAATTTACACATTCGGTCGGTGTTGATAAAATGTAATCTCCGAAATTTCACTCCACCTGCTCACTTACTTAAAGCAAACCATCTGAATGAACTATTCTAGGGGTCTCCAAACTACGGCCAAATCCGGCCCGCCGGTGTCATCAATTCGGTCTGCGACTAGCGAATTAAGCAAGCGTATGCTCGTTCAGGGCGCGTTCAGGGCACGACTAGTTTAGAAATTAGAAATAATGCAGGAAAATTTAAATGCTTTTGGTCCTTGGAACTTACTGAAGTAATCAGTATGGCCCTAAGGCTGGAAAGTTTAGAGATCCCTGAGCTATGCGGCTAAAGGCAATGAATTTTGTTCTGACCGATCTTTTATCCTCCCACATTGATACGATTTAAAAACTGTTGGAGGCATAATAAGTCGTTCCTCAGAGTGGCAGTCTTCTTTTTCATATTCTTCTTTACAGAAGAATCGTAACCTATGGAAACTCATTCTTTTGTGTCCTTTCCATTTTAGTTCTCTCCAGTGTTTTCTATTTCTGACTTTCTTATTGGATATATCATATTGGATAGATAAATCAATTTGGTCTATCCATCTTTTTGGAGGCCTGTCGCATAATCTAAAAGGTCTTTTTTTTCTTCTTATTCTAAAAGGTCTGATTAATCGTCCATGTTTCGGCTGGATATAACAATAATGTTAGTGCGTAGTGTTTCACGGATGAAAAAACATGTATTAGGTTCTAAAAGAAAGTCAGGAACCTCGAGACAGATGCCAAATGAGATTTTGGTGAAACGTCTGCAAGCTCCCGAGAGAGACCAATTCGGCAACCGGATGTACTCCCGGAAAAAAAACCTGATACACATACAGGATCAACTCTAAATTTAGCGTCTAGGGGTGGACCAAAGTCAAGCAGAGGTGCAAACAACATTGAACGTGTGCGCGAGTCGGTTAATGAAAATTCATCCCAATCCGTGCGGAAGCGAAATAGCTAGGTACACATCACGAAATCTTCACTGCATGCCATTTTAAAAAAGATCTTCGTCTTCATCCCTATAAAATTCAAATTTTGCAAGAAATCAAAGAAACGATTCACGAAATCAAAGAAACGAAAAGATTATATTATGCACCTGACATTTGCCAATGAAATGTTGGAAAGGTTTATCAACTGTGACAACGTTTTCTTTAGTGACAGGGCTATCTTTCATTTAAACGAGCATGTAAACAAGCAAAACTGCAGGTAGACTGAAAAAATCCCAAGGAAAAACACGAAAAACCATTACATAGCCCAAAAGTGGTTGTATGCGCTACAATGTCAGTTAGAGGCATAATTGACCCATACTTATTTGATGATGCCAGAGGTAAAGTGGTCAATATTAATTCAGCTAGGTATTGTGACATGATACGAGGTTTTCTCCACCAATCACTTCAAGAATTTAAAGGATATAACGAGGAAAGTTGGTTTCAGCAAGAGAATGATTAAATCTTCAGGAAAAATGTCAAGACGAAAAAATATGCTGCTGTAAAATATGCACTATATTAGTTGTCAAAAAGTGATGATTTGAAAGAAAATCTAATAATATCGAATGAAAGATCAAAGCAACTATTACAGATTACATTCATTCATTACGATAACTCAAAATTTTTAATTAGAAAGCGAAAATTTGCTCTGGCAGCGCCGTCTCTTTACATACAGCGTCACTTAATATCATATAAACTTCATAATACCCAGTGATAAAACACGAATTAATTCTTGTCACTACGCCACTGATTACCATGAAAAAGAGAAGAAAGAAAAGAGAAACGTCTTTTCACGTTTTTCGTCGTGTTTCTTCCGTTGACGATAAAAACATGGATATAGAGCGCGTGATTTATAACCTCGGTTTTTTCTTCCGCGCTTTGATCCTTTAAACGGGCGGGCTATTCTTCTGCTGTCCTTAAGTGGACCGATCATCCAATTGGCCGCATTCTCAGTGCCTGAAATCTCACAAAAACCGGTTTTCGGTAGTGAATGGATTGAAATAAGTGGCAAATCGGGCGAATAATAAGACGCTGACACAGTGGGATTATTGCCAGTTTTTGTACGTATACGGATAGTTTTAACGATCGCCACTGAAATACCTGAGGATGTATTTTGTTTGCATCTTAGCGCTAACTGATTCTAAATTAATAATCTAAAGTCTAAAAGTAATAATTAATACTCTAAATTGATAATCTAATAATCTAATTAATAATCTAAAGTAAAATACAACGATTTTCGGCTATTTTTTCCTATACAAAGGGTCTAATATTGTTCATTTTCGTAGGTTTAATTTAAAAAAGTCGATTTAAGGTATAATAATTTATACTATAATATTATAATATTATAGTATAGAGTTTGGAAATGTATTTAGCAAAAATAATACTGTCGAGATGGCGGCCTTCGCGGCATTCTTAAAGGCATGATCGAAAATGTACTATCACTTGCCGCACATGTCTGGATATCGAGTGAATCTCATGAACAATATTCTCCTTTAGTTGCAATATGGTACGTGGTTTATTTTCAAATTTCTCTTTTCCTGTGAATAATTCCTGTACAGTCTCCAAAGAATCACGTAAGGTATGGGACGTGTGCTGATCCATGTGCAGGGCTTTCTATCCAGTCATCTTTCCATTCCCCTCTGTGCTACCCGAAGTTGATGAATTGACTTCGATGTGAGTGTCCAGGTTTCACTTCCGTATGTCATAACGGGCAGGACACGCTGATCAAAGACTTTTCTTTTCAGGCAAAGTGGTAATTTTTTCTTAAACCCTATGTTGAGCCTGCCAAATGCCTGCCAGTCACATTTAACGCGTCGTAAACGTCACCTCCCGGACGATATCCCCTTCCATTGAAATCCTCTGCCCAAGATATATATATATATATATATATATATATATATATATATATATATATATATATATATATATATATATATATATGGAGTTTTTTTACTTCTTTGGACTGCGTCCATTTATAAGCCATCCGACGAGAGGTCGGCGAAAATATGGGTTGTTTGATTGTGGAGAGAGACTCCCTATTCTTGGCGAAAGAGCATATGTCGATACCCTAATGAGTCATTGCTCATATATATATATATATATATATATATATATATATATATATATATATATATATATATATATATATATATATATATATATATATAGTGGTCCACAACTTCCAACTCCATTCCCAAAATAGAAATTATTTTACCCTCAGCAAATTTATTGAACATGACCTGGCTCTTGTTCTAGTTTATTTTCAAGCCAAATGCTTTGTAGCTCCTCTGGGTCTTATGAAAGAAGAACGATATCATCTGGGAATCTGAGATGGTTTAAATACGCACCAATGATCTTTATTCCATCCTGCTCCCAATCTAGCTTACGGAACACTTCTTCCAGGCAGACTGAGAAAAGAAGAGGTGATATTGCGTCACCTTGCCATACGGCCCACTCTACATTTATTCCAGTCTCAAGATCATCAAGGTGGAGTGTCGCTGTAGCTTCGTCATAGTAGGTTTACATAGGCTTTCTCTACACCTTGATTAGGCAATGCATATATTATGGACCGCTTTGAGATTGTATCTTTTTCTTAATCGATAAAAGCCAAGCACAGTGGCAGAGTGTATTCGTTGTGTCTTTCTATGACCTGCTGTAGAACCTGTGATATGATCCATTGCACCAAATCCACTTCTGAAGCCTGCTTGCTCTCTTGGTTGTGCGTCATTAAGTTTTCTTAATATTCTTTTAGATATTATCTTGGTGAAAACTTTGTACACCACTGATAGGAGGCTTATTGAATGGTAGTTCCTTAAATCTTCCTGTGCTCATCTTTTACGTAAAAGAATCACTTCTGCATTTTTCCGTAAGTCAGGTACTTTTTGTTCTTATTATGAAATTTGGTAAGTGTTGTAAACTTTGGATGCCAAAATGAACTGTGTATTTCAAATTTAATAATTTCAATCAGAGGCGTAGCGTAATGAGGTGTCCCAGCTAATAATTGCACAGTGTTTTTGTATATATATTTTTTTATTTTCATTCAAAGTTATGAAATCCCTGACTTTTTTATGTAAAAGAGGTACTCTTAGTTCGCCTCAATCAGATACACCGTTTGCGAGTAAATCCCTTTCAAACTGTTCTCGAGCAACACTGTAAAGCTCATCCAAATAAAAAAAAGAAGACATTTTAAGAAAATTAATCAAGCAATTAAGAAGAATTATAAATTACAAGTATTGTTCAAAATGCATTCCTTAAACATCAACACATTTGTGACCTCTTCGAACAACAGATTTTGTGGTGTACGAAAAGTTTAAAAGCTATTTACTCGAAAACGCTGCATTGTATCGAGGCAAATTAAGAGTACCTCTTTTACGTAAAATAGTCAAGATTTTGAAAATCTATAATTGAAATTTAAAAAATAAATACGTAAAAAAAAAAATAGGAAAACCATTTTTACAATCGACCCCTCATTATGTCACGCCTCTGTATGAAATTTTGAAATTTGAAATACACGGTTAGTTTCGACGTCCAAAATTTACAGCAATCACCAAATTTCATAATTTTATTGCAAACGGTTTCGGAAATATTTGTGAAAACCCATCTTCAGGATGCCCCATTGGTAAAGTTTTGTCTATACAATTCGAGACGATATATATATATATATATATATATATATATATATATATATATATATATATATAGATAAATGTATATATATATATAGATAAATGTATATATATATATATATATATATATATATATATATATATATATATATATATATATATATATATATATATATATAAATTACTAGGTTCTCGGGTAGAACCGCGTTTTAGATTTATAAAATCTCGACGTTTCGGCTTCCACTTTGAAGCCATTTTTAAGAGAATCTAGTTGATTTACTCCGAGGCCTCAATCTGCCTACTCCCCAGAGTTCACAACTAGAAAAGAACGTGAACGGTACCACCTCTGTATTAATAGGTGAGGTTGTAGATGGGGCGCTCGGTTGAGGGTGGGAGGGGGTGTCTCGGGAGGTGGACATTTGGCTGGAAGGGTTTCGGATGGGCAATTTGGAAATAAGCTGTTTCCTTGTATTTGGAGTTCCAAATACATGGACCCTTCCAGCCAAACGTCCACTTCCCGTACGCACAAATTTGCGTACCTATTAAAGAAACAAAATTCTAATTTTACGAACCATTTCATAGATACCAGACATATATTCCTCGAAATTACAAATTTAAAAAATTTACATACAGCGCCAAAAAGCAAAAAATTAAACATTTTAGAAGGCATTGAAATTTATAGATATAATAAAGACCCGTCTAGACAGTTATTAAATGGTCAGACATATCTCTGAAATTTCCCACTATTTAAAATATTGTAAAAAATGTACGCCAATAAAAGTGTAAAATTAGGTATATAGGATAAATAGCTGTAATACCTCAGTTTTAAAGTAGTGTTTGATAATGAAACATTGTTTTACGAAACTATAATTACAGAAAGTTAAAAAAAATAAAAGTGGTAGAAAACAAAGTAAAAAAATGGTTTTATTCGGCTTAATAAAGTTGAAATATTTTTAATATTTCCTGTATTATCTTTTTGTCCCACCTAAAAAATAATATTTTTATTTCTTAGATTTTCTTTTTCATCATCTTCAATCAAAATACCATCAAACTTTGATAACCCGACTTATTTATGTAAAAAAGAAAATCAAGAGTAAGATGAAAATTTATATATTTTGCAAGCTGGGATATGTTTTTGTATCGTATCTTATACATTAAACCTGAAGATATAATTTCAGAATACAGAAAATTTGTTTCTGGGATGTTTCGTTTAAAAATTTCGTGATTTGTTTTATATGATCATAAATTGTCTTGATCTATTAAAGCTGATAAAAGCGGCGGATCGCAAGAACGCAAAGCTTTTCTGATAAAGTCATCCATATCGGCATTTTTTGATGGGTCCAATACGGTTTAACGAACTCCCTGGTCTGTGAACTGTGACGCTCCGTTCTAGCTACGCCGTGATGGTGCCCGATAGGACAGGGGAGAGAGGAGAAGAAATAGCGCGTTTGGTGGTGGTCATAACGATCGGAAATATATCCCAGTTTACGAAGATACTTTTATTGGATCGACCAACGAAGTTTGAGAAGATTTGGTTAACTTATAAGTTCGTGCGTTTGGATTTATTAACAGTAAATTTTAAAACAACTTAAGGAACTTTCCCTGCTCACATTCTCACAAAAGCACAAGGTTAACAAGAGATATTAAAAAATCATTTAACGAGTACCCAATACGATATTATTAATTATAAGGCATACAAAAGAATTTATATAAGAATTATAAGAGTAGAAAACTACTTAATAAAAACAATAACAGGTGTTTTAGTTAATAATGTCGAATTCTTTTGGACAAATCAAAAGCAGCTTAGAAAATAATAAAACAATAACATTTAAAAGAACAAGAATGTTCTGTAGGCCCTCGTATTGCCCTGATTCTGCATCATTAGACAACCAACCGGACTGCTGTCTTCAAAACTCTTTAATTCATCTATTAGGCAGTACCAATTGATTAATAATAACAATTATCTATTTATCGGTATTGTCAAATATTTTTCAACATAAAATAACTAACTAACTAAACTATTCAACTTTTAAAAATGGACTTATTCAATTATATCAAACAAAAAAAACCTTAATGAAAAGTCTAAGAACGGAAACTTTTTAATTATACCGCCATCTATCTCATTATCCGGTAATTTTCGGTCATCGCCATCTGTGTACATACGCCCAACCGCACCAGCAACGAAAAAAAAACCCGATGAAATATTAGAAATTAATTAAATTGCATCGCCATGAGCGGAATCCATCGGGTAATTCGCGGTTCTAAAGCATCGTTTACACTAGGAGCTCCCGGCTTTGTTGACAAAAAAAAAATGCCGTCAATGGCGA
Organism: Cosmopolites sordidus; assembly: GCA_031761425.1. NCBI lineage: Eukaryota > Metazoa > Arthropoda > Insecta > Coleoptera > Curculionidae > Cosmopolites > Cosmopolites sordidus. The sequence goes on from JARFXV010002235.1 coordinate 32,683, forward strand.
AATTACCGGCCTTTCGACTACTTAATATGTTTCTTTTTTAGGCCGCGTGGAAACTTTCATTAATTCTAATTGAAAAGTAGCAAAAAAAGTGATGAGCGGTTTAGATGGAGCTCCTGGCTAGATACGAGGACACTCCTACTAGTATTTGATATTAGCTAATCGACATAGTGTAACATCATCATTTAATTTTTATCCAACAAGATATTTCTTCAGATTTTGTAGGAAGCGATTGCTAATAGCTAAATCCAGTGAATACGGCGCATGTGGAAGCACTTGGAAGCGTATGTCATGGAGTTTAGCAGCAATAAAACTAGATGTACATATGTGCACACCAAGTACCACATCGCAATTTTACCCAATGCATTTAAGAATTATTCAAGCTTTTAAAACTTATAATATAAGGCATTCGTTTTAATTTTATTTTTAACAATTCTGGAAATAGTCTAGAATTGCTAAGTACATTAGACTACTAATTACATTAGAGGCCAAAGTGGCAAGTGGCCAAAGTTACAAGTGGCCAAATATGAAATACCATTTTGTTTTTGTGGCATAAAAAAACACTATCATGAATTCTTGATTTCTTGAATTATTCAGTTTTGTTTTTTTTTTAAATTTAATTTACATTTTTTTTTATTTAAAAATCTAAGAAACAAAATAGTAGCTATTTATGGAATAGACACCCAAATATGGAGTATGAAAATAAGATACAAAGTTTCCTTCGTCATTAATGTCATTATATGCCAAAGTCATTATGTGCCCAGAGTCCACACATTAAACATTTGATCCGTGTTTCTCCTTGAGTATCTTCAGAAGACAGTCAAACGACTCTTCAAGTTTATCTTGCTTTACACAATTGTAAGGCCAGATTCATCTACGTGATAAATGTGATTTGTTGGGTAATTACTTTTATCGTACACCTCTTACAGAAGGTTAAAAAAGGTGTTCCCTTTATCCTTATTAAATCCAAAAGCTCTTGCAAAAGATATACCGGTGTGTCTTCTTATGGAGAGTTTTGTTTTATGACGATTCAAAAATAATTTCAACCATTTTTCCTCGATCATGCCTGATTTGCCTAATGCATTTTGCAAGTTGTTACTTTTTGCCAATATATATATACCATTCTGCGTACATCTGCTCTTGTTAAGCCATGGAGTTTGCTTTCCATTATTAAAATATATTCCACTAAAAGGCTTTCAAGGTGTATGCCTAATATTGTTTTTCTACCTAATTTGGTGGCTGCTGCTTCATCCGCAGACTGTTCATTTTTCTGACATAGGCGAAACAATATAGTTCTAGGTACTTGAAAATACTTTACCGCTTTTAAATAACCCATTTTCTTTTATCGAACCATTTTTATAGCTTCAACCATCATGTCTTCATTCCAGCCTTTTAATTTTTCTTTTGAGTAGATAGACTGCATTCTAACCTACATACCTTGAAAAGTTTTTAGACACCGACAAATCAAAACACTCCTTCCGTCTCGACAGCGCTTGCTCGACTGCCGAAATAAAATAAGTGGTACTCTAAAGTGAGTAAGTGAGATAGAAGATGGTCGCGTATTTCGTGTTGAATTGATTGTTTAAGAGAAACAGTGGTATTCAATATTATGAATGCTATTTAATATTTGATTAATTTACTCTATTAAAATCAATTAAAGCACTGGATAAATTGAAACAATATATGTTAGCTGAGAAAAGATGATATGCAAATTAAAAAATCACTCTGATGTAACGATTGAAAAAAATTATGTTAAAAAATTATCGAGGAGCATTAAACTCTCTGAAGAAGATTGTCAGTTTTTTTATTTATATTAAAAAAAAATAGATAAAGTAATTGCAAGCCATGTACGAAACCCCTTCGCGAAGTTCCTGACGAGAAATGACTATCATACTTGTTACCAGGTGTCGCGGTTAATAATTCTTAATTTTTTTTAAGAGATGACGCTAAAAACCAGAATCGGTTTAGAGTCTATAATCTCTTATGTCATGTTGTTGCTACGACAGCGCCTTTCAAAATGCCATTGAACGCCATTTGCGGCGGCATGTACTGCTTTTATTGTTTATTCAAAAGAAAAATGCTAGTAAAAGCCGTGAAATTCTTGTGGAAACTTCTGGCGACAATGTCCCAACCCAAGACGCTTGTGGGCGTTGGTTTAGACGATTCAAAAGTGATTATTTCAACTTGAAAGAGAAAGAACACCCAGATCAAAAGAAAAAAAAATGAAGATGCCGAATTGCAAGCATTGTTGGAAGAAGACGATATGGAAGAAGACGAAACTCAACAATCAATGATAGGGAGGTTAAACGTTGGTCGCCGAACCATCAGCTCAACGACAGACAGATGGAAAAGCGAAAAACGTTGTGCGAAGTTTTTGCTTTCTTTCCATAAAAGAAATATTTATTTGCATCGGATCGTGACTGCAGACAAAAAGTGGATATATTTCGAGAATCCAAAGCGCAGAAAATTATTGGATGACCTAGGACAACCATCAACATCGACCGCAAGCTGGAATCGCTTTGGAAAGAAGACAATGCTGTGAATTTGGTGGGATCAGAAGGGTGTTGTGTACCATGAGCTTCTGAAACCAGCTAAAAACAGTTAATACCGTTCGCTACCGTCAATTTGAACCATGCATTGATCGAAATGCGACCAGAATGGGTTACAAGACACGGAAAAGTGATTTTGCAGTAGGACAACGCACCATCACACACAGCGAAAGCGGTCAGAGGCCATTTCTGCACTTGGCTGGGAAATCTTGCCCCATCCGCCATACACACTAGACTTGTGCCCTTCTGACTATCACTTGTTTACTGCGATATGCCACGCACTTTCCATGAAGCACTTCAACAAACCAATCTTCAAAAGTTGTACGGTTCTGGGAGGGCATCCACAAATTGCCGGAGAAATGGGAAAAATATGCAGCAGCGATGGCGCATACTTTAAATAAACCATTGTTATGTTTTTTTAACCATATATGTTTTTTTTAGAAAAAAATTAAGGATTAATAGCAGCCACAAATAGCATATGCTGATGACGTGCTCCGAAGTCTCAAACGTTTAGTTGCTTGTGTGTGGCGATCAAAATTAGAAAACACTCAGGACGCCTAAAAAACGTTATGAGCAACAAAAATCGACAATTCAGTATTATATAATCACCGACTGAAGATACGCGGGCTTACTAACATTGTAAATATCTCGATAATCCGTGTCCACTACATTTTACATAATATTTTAAGTTCTCAAGAAGTTCTAAGTTCTAAGACATCTCAAGAGTGTCTCGACTTAGTTAAACACAATTCTGCTGAGTTTCGTTCAATGATTTTTAACTGTAGATGAAACATGGGTTCGCCATTAGATACAATAAATGGAACAACAGTCCAAACACTGAATGGAAATACACATAGGTGAAAGTGAGCCAAAGAAAGCGAAAATGGTACCATCGAAAAAATTAAGAGATGAAAGCTGAAGTAGTCACTTATTTTGCAGAATAATCTTGAAGTTTATATAAACACATAGTGCCTTGACAAAAGCACTGTGTGTCGAAACCATTGTAAAACATTCAAGTTATTGATTGATTTGTCCGTCACTTTGTGGTAGTTCATTTTTAAACCAAATAAAATATTTTTTTATTATCTCTTGTAATGATACGACAAAAAAATGAAGGGATTTTTTTTGAATAAACATATATATAATATAGAAATATATATACATATCTCCCTAATATTAACTGCGATGGTTTAAATGAAATTGCTCTAACTTGGCGGCTAGTTATATATATATATATATATATATATATATATATATATATATATATATATATATATATATATATATGAGTTTGACGGGCATGGTGGTCGCTTTCAAACATTACAGCTTTAACTACCTGGAAATAAAAGTAACCCTGAACAGTCTGAATCCATCAAACTATTATCTGTTTATTATCTCTTACTTCAGATCAGAGACTTCAAGTTCATCAACAGTATTGGGTTTGTTGGTGTAAACCTGTGATTTAATGTAGCCCCAAAGAAAATAGTCTAAATGTTTTAAATCACAAGGGGCCAATTACTTGGGGCCATTGCAACTAGCCCCAAGGAATTGAATTGCCCCCATTTCGTGAAATTACCGATTCTGATTCTCCTAATTAGTGGCTCAATAAGTCCATCATAATGCGTGATGTGTGGCAAGTTGCGCCGTTTTGTTGGAAATATAGGTCGTTCGCATCAATTTCATCAATTTTCGAAAAATCAAAATGAAATAACATGGCACGATAGCGTTCGTCACTCACAGTCACTTTCTTCCATTCACAGTCCCTCGGCGTTCTTAAAAAAATACGGCCCGATACAGTGATTATTTCAGGATGTAATGGGGCCTGATAAATCAGTTGTAGGTTCGACTCACGCTAATAATGACAATTTTGCTTATTGACGTAGCCATTTAACCAAAAATGAGCCTCGTCGGAGAAGATGATTTTGCGATGAAAATTCGGATCGTTTTCCATTGCTTCCAACGCCCAATCTGCGAATTCCCGACATAATCGAAGTCAGTTGGCTTAAGTTATTTTGCCAATAAAATCTTCTACGGATGTATACCGAGATCCAAATGCAAAATACGCCAGGTAGTCATACTAGATAAGCCCAACTCGTAAGAACGGCACGGAAAAGACACATTATCGTTCTCGGCAACACTTTCACGAACATCAGCGATATTTTCTTCACTACGACCACTACGAAGTCCTGACAGTGGCTTTTGGTCATGAAGACTAAACTCACATTCAAACTAATCAATTATACGGCGGATGGCTTGATAAGGAGCGGAATGCCGACCGTCTTTTGAATGAAATGCTCTTTGAGTTGCAATAAAACTTCTCGAATTTTGATAAAATTTCAAAATATTGTGGCAACACGATAGCTGTCATTAGCTGTCATAGCCGCCATTAGCTGTCAAAATCCTATCGTCCCTATTGGGAAGCAATATATATATATATATATATATATATATATATATATATATATATATATATATATATATATATATATATATATATATAATGCATCTTACAAAATATCCATAATCATCTATAATTGCAAACATACAGAGACTACAATTTGAGCCCCATCACATGAAACGTAATTAAACGGAAATTTTTTATCGTAATTTCGTGCAAATTGTTGTGTGAGGTCGTTTGAAAGAAAATTGTCTTCCATACAAGCAAAAAAACGCAATTTCCAAGAGGAAAATAAACGTGATTCTAACAGGGGCATTTAAAGGCTTTAGTCTAGACTGAACTTAAGAACATCCACTGATTTTAACGATCGGGCATAAAAGGCCTTGATTTAAGGTCGCCGAGAGAAATTTGCGTCTATTATGGCGGCGAATCGTTTAGTACTCGATAAGTTGCCGATTAAATTGATATAGTTATAGCTATACCGCTCACATCATTTATATTCATGATATTTTTATGTTGAGCTTATGCATTTTATTATTCTCCTCGTCATAAACATTTTTATTTGTATTTATTCTTACGAGAGCAGTGACAGTTTTGCTCGTCTATGAAGAAAAAGCCGGAGGGCTTATACTAAGATGTAACGAGAATATTTACGTTTTTCCTTTGCTTAAAAATAAAGGATTATACTTTACTCCTCAGAGGTTTATTTCGATTTCAACCTTTTGCTCCAAAAAATAATCATTCTTTCTTCAGTACTAAAGTGATTCCACTGGAAAATATTGAATCGACGGTTTTTAACATAACATGTTTAAACGGGTGACATAAGTCGCGAAATTTAGGTAATTTTAAGTAATTCGAAGAAGGGTGACATGAGTCTTAAAGATCGCGGGAGATCAGGTTTTCCACGGTCTCTCGCTGTTAACGCTGTGGCTGCAAATCCTAAACCAAGCACTAGAAAACTTTCAGAGGAATTAAGAATATACTACACTACCGTTAACTGGCTTTTGCGGGGTACAGAAATGGTGCGAAAGAGCTGGAGAAGCATTGATAATGAACTCTTGGCGCAGCAATACACACGTGGGGTTGAAGTTTGTAAAAGTCTCCTCAAAAACCTACTTATTTTCGATTTATCAAACGGATTGTAAACTGCGTTGAAAAGTGTATTACTTCAGTTATGACGTAAAGCAGTGGGTAATATCCGGGCAACTAACTCTTCCAGTACTAATGCGAGAAAGATTTTTCAAGAAAATCATACAATGTGTTTGGCGGAATTTTGAAGGAATAATTCACTTTGACTTGAATCCTGGTGGTAGGGTGATGAATGCAGAACTCTACTCTCATTGATGCAGCAAGGCAACGCAAGACCGCACACTTCACATTTGAGCACCAAGTTTATACGACTATTGAAACTTTTGGTGTGAAACTCCAAATCACTTTTTCAAACGTCTCGACGCACGTTTCCTACTTTTTCGTCACTCACTTCTCGTTCATTAACCAAAACATTTCCTGATAATCCTAACATAGTTATCGAAATGCTCATTGGAATATATATATATATATATATATATATATATATATATATATATATATATATATATATATATATATATATATATATATATATATATATATATATATATATATATATATATATATATATATAGATATATATATATATATATATATATATATATATATATATATATATATATATATATATATATATATATATATATATATATATATATATATATATATATATATATATATATATATATATATATATATATATATATATATATATATATATATATATGTGTGTGTGTTCTATAAAATCACTGAAACACCTCTTCTCGAAACTATGAATAGCATTCAACAAAAATTACAGTGGCTGGACTTGAACGGTTCATCGTTATTCAACTATTATTGCCTTCCTAGACATTGACAAAAAATGGGTTTCCCCACTATCATGTTTTATGGTATTATTTGATTGATGTGCAGTTTAGGTTGTAATTACTTTTTTTACTGTTAGTTTAACACAGTTTGTATTTGAAAAAGGCACATACAATTTTAAATATAGTGGAAATTTTAGATATTATTTATGTAGTACTGTCGATACCATAAGTGTCAAATGTGTGTACTGTGTTATTTGACTTTCGTAGTATTTATATTTGGCATCGCTGCGTAAAAACAAAAGAAATAGAAGTATGCTTACAGTAACTCTATTTCACTCAAAATATGAGAGCATTACAACAAATGATTTACTTGATTCTTTTCTGAATTGCAATAAATTAAAAAAAATTAAAATTTTACCTAATGCAATTGAAAGATTATGTATCTACAGGTATGAGGAACAGAATGGAAACAAATAAATAAGCTGGTATAGTGCAAGTTTTAGGTAAAAAAAAGTTTTTAAGTTATTAACCGGTATCAACAGATTATCCTGCTAAAATATGGATTAAAATCTTTGAAGAAACTGGATTTTCACTACAAAAGAAGCCTCTAGGTAGAGAAAGAACTATAAGTACACCTGTAAACATATGAGGTGTGGCTATTAAATAACGACACTGACGCTGCTACCGAAAAAGTTCGCATGCGCCAAACGCCAGCGACCATCAGCTGTTTAGCGTGAAGCATTCTCTTTCGAATGCAGTACATGGCGCTTCTGTAAACAAATCCGTATAACCGTAGCCTTCGTTCGCATTAGAGTTGTTTTTTTGTTTCGCCGGAAAAATGTTAAATGTAAATATAGAGCAACGAATTGTTGTGAAGTTTCACTTCAAGCTTGGAAAAAAACCACTACTGAAATTTATAATTTATTAAAAGAAGTGTATGTCAATGAATGTTTATCGCGTGCACGTGTTTTTGAGTGGTTTAAACATTTTGAAGATGGCCGAAAAGACGATGAAAATGATCCATGCCCGGGTCGTCCTTCCACGTCAAAAACTGATGATAATATCGAAAAAATCGGTAATCTGATTCGATCTGTCCGACGGTTAAGTATTCGTGCGATTGCTGAAACTGAAGGAATTGACAACGGATAGTGTCAAATGTGCCAAATGTGGGAAATGTGTCAAATGTTATTTGACTTTCGTATTATTTATATTTGGCAACGCTGTATAAAAGCACAAGAGATAAGAAGTATACTCTAAGATGAGATACAGTAACTCTGTTTCACTCAAAATATGAGATCATTACAACAAATGATTTACTCGTTTCTTTTCTGAATTGGGATGATGCTTGCAATAAAATAAAATTTTCTAAAAATTTACCTAATGCAATTGAGAGATTATGTATCTACAGGTACGAGGCACAGAATGGAAATAAATATGTAATCTGGTATAGTTTCAATTTTAGGTAAAGATGGGAATACTGTTGTGAAAGTTACCAAAGGCAAAGAATTTTAGAAACAAATTTTATTCGAAAATAAAGAAAAAATAATTAAAAAATCTTCAATATTAAAGTTTTTTTTATATAATACTATATATTTTATTGTGTTACTTTTTGTGATAAATGTAACTATAATAATAAAAAGTACTTCGTAAGTTTTTGTAATAACAAATGTATATGACACTGATATCCCCACATACCACATTCGATGTATGTTTCAATTTCACGATTTTTTTCGATTTCTTTTCTACGAGTTCGATTTTTTTTTCTTTCCGTTGACACCACTTGCATTATAATCTGAAAGGTACTTTTTGCGAAATAAAATAAAATCTGTGATATCTCATAAAGATCAATGGTAAAAGCAAAGTTTTTGTTTATTAATATAGTTTTCTGGTTCTCTGCATCTCTTTAAAAATTTCACTGGTTTATTATCATTTTATAATGTACCAATATCCCAAGTTTCATTTAATTCTAAACAGTAATTCTATAACCGACAGTTCTACCTTAAAATGAATTTCTGTCATGTATCAACTACCTCAGTTAAATTTAAAAATACAGTTATGTTTTATATAATATTTATTATCTCTTAATTTTACTATGCCTTAAGGAAATTGTAGTCTCGGTAAATAAATATTTACGATAAATAATCAAAATACAAGATACACCAGCATCAAACACCATACCATAGACCACATAATCGATATCAAAGAAACGCGAAGTATGGAAGTATGGTTGTTTCATTTCTACCAGATTCATCAATCCAGTGAACTTTCTGAATAAACATTTCTTATTTTTCAGAATAATCTTGAAATTTTCTTAAACACATAAGTGCCTTGACAAAGGCGTCTTTGCAATTGTAAAACATACAACTTTTAAACATAGTGAAAATTTAGATATGAATCTTAGTTTGTGTTTTTCAAATATATATATCCATAAAGTATCGGCCACCACAGTTCAATGTATTATTAAATTTTATGTATTAAAAATTTTTAAATGCTTTCTTTCATGATCTCTTGGGACGTATGCCATACAAATATCCACTCAGTATTCCCGAATTCGGTATTTCACTTAATATTGATCGATTTTAAATTCTTTTGTTTGGCTAAGAAAATATCTATTAAATAAATTATGTCAAGGTATCTAAAAAATGTAGTCATATCGAGTACCATACCTATGGTTAATACAAAGAAATGCTGTTGAAAATGAATATGCAACACGTTCCAGTATTTGACCTGATATCAAAGTGAAAATTATAAAACTTATTAAATCATACGTTAGAACACTTTAGGTTAAGTTTAAGGTGGGTGGGGAATGTTGTGCGCATGAACGAGGTCGACTTGCTACAGCAAGACATCGCAAGGCCACACACTTCACATCTGTTGAATTGAAAACTAAACCAAACCAAACCAAACCAAACCAAAACAAACCAAACCAAACCAAACCAAACCAAAGCAAACCAAGGCAAACCAAACCAAACCAAAGCAAACCAATTTACCACTATAAACCAAAACATTTCCTGATAATCTCAGCAGAGTTATCAAAATTAAAAAAAATCTTCATGTGCCGATGGAATGCTTCAAAAATAAATGGTCATAGTTATTCTATAAAATGGCTGAAGCATCCCTTCTCGAAACAATGGATAACAGTCAACAAAAAGATACAGTTGTGTATTATATATTATTTATTATCTCTTAATTTTACTTTGCATTAAGGAAATCATTGTCTCAGTAAATAAATATTAACGATAAACAATCAAAATACAAGATACACTAGCATCAAACACCATACCATAAACCCCATAATCGATATCAAAGAAACCGGAAGTATGGAAGTATGGTTGTTTTATTTCTACCAGATTCATCAATCCAGTGAACTTTCTGAATAAAAATTTCTTATTGGTATCGCGCAAATCATTCTTTAATATGGACGTAAATTTCTTGCAAAGGGTTATGGTGTGATTGAATTTTCCATTAATTTTTGTGCAGTATGATGTCACCAACGTCACCATTATCTGGAAAACACAAACGAATTTAACAGGCATAGAGTTTTGTGAAAATAATCTCAGAGAAATCGGCAGAGAAAAGGGTAATTTTATTTCAAATTTCAATTTCGCGCACGTCCCTTAAGTAAAATAAAGGGATTATCTTCACTATATTTGCAGTGCCATAACATTACTAACCATGAATCAGTATAACGCTGCACAACATGCGTTCGGGATGTAGACAGATTTACAGAAATGATAATTGTAATGTGACAGCTTAACGATTATTTCATTCCAAATTCAATACTAACCATTATTAACCGGTATCAACAGATTATCCTGTCAAAATATGGATTAAAAACTTTGAAGAAACTGGATTTTCACTACAAAAGAAGCCTCTAGGTAGAGAAGGAAGTATAAGTACAGCTGTAAACATACGAGGTGTGGCTATTAAATAACGAGACTGACACTGCTACAGAAAAAGTACGCATGCGCCAAACGCCAGCGATCATCAGCTGTTTAGTGTGAAGTTTTCTCTTTCGAATGCAGTACCTCTCGCTTCTGTAAACAAATCCGTATAACCGTAGCCTTCATTCGCATTAGACTTGTTTTTTTATTTCTCACTTTCTCAAATTCTCACGTTTGAACAACAAGAACCTTGTAAAAATGTTTGTACACTTTGAATGCCATTGAAAATGGCCCAAACTTATTAGAAAATGGAAATTGTAGTTTTTTTACTTATGATCCTGAAACGAAGCGCCTGTCCATGCACTGGCCACTAGAGCCATTGGCACTAGAGCCCAAATTCACCGAGAGCCAAGAAAAGCTCGAATGAGCAAATCAAAATTCAAAGCAAAGATGATTGTTTTTTTTTCGATATTCATGGGATTGTGTACCTTCACTGGGTTCCTGAATGTTAAACTATTAATCACCATTACTACCTTCACATTCTTGCTAAACTCCGTGAAAGAATCAATAAAAAACGACCCGAACTGTGGAAAGTCAAGTCTTGGGTTTTCCACCAAGACAATGCGCCGGCTCATTCCGCATTGTCTGTTAAGAAGTTTCTAGTCAAGTACAGCATCCCAGTATTAGATCATCCGCCTTATTCGCTAGATATTGCGCCCTGCTACTTGTATCTGTTTCCTAAAGTGAAATCTGCATTAAAATAAATAAGATTTGAGTCAGAGACGTGCTAGAAGTCAGAGACAGAAGACTTCTAGCACGGTTTCGAACAATGGAAGATTCCCATGGAGCGTTATAGGGATAGAGGAAGGTTGTATATTGAAGGGGATAGTAAGTCAATATGTATGAAATCAAAATAAAATGTTTTACAGCGTCAGTCTCGTAATTTAATAGTCACACCCAAAGAGCGTCCAAACGCTCTTCAACGTAATCCAAGTCTTCTTCGTGCAAACCTTCTAGCTAGGAGTTTCGGACGTATTTTGCGTTATTAATTCATATATGTTTGTTGAAACACATCTTTATCCTTCGAGTTTTGTGAATAAACAAAATTGTTATTATTAGTCTGACGAAAATCATCGAAAACAGCAAGAGAGTCCCTTATGCGATGTTCAAAATCACCTTTTAACATTAACAGTCCTTACTTCTTTGAGAAAAGAGCCCAAGTGAGTGTTTGTGATCCAACAATTAGTCAGGTGTTCTCTTATTAATAATGAAATATAATCTCAGCAAGATGGGATGACAATTCTTTTCCAAACCAATCATCAGATAAGGGGACATTCCTTGGCTAGAAAGATTGCCAAATGTAATGTCATGTAATTTTAATTTGGGAAGTTATATAAAGAGCAAGAACTGCATTGACCTCTCACAAAAATTACCTCAATATTACATTGAGGCTGATGCATGGGTACTGCATGAATTAACGAAGAAAAATTTCATAGACAAAATTTCTCCTTAAGATTCTTTATTGAAATACAATGAAATGAATCCATAAAGCGGATGTTTATATATGATGAAAAATGGATTGTACATAATAACGCTAAGCGTAATAGCTCACGCTGTATATATATATATATATATATATATATATATATATATATATATATATATATATATATATATATATATATACCTCCTTAACCAAGCTCAAAAGCCAGCTTACATCCGAAGAAGGTTTTACTACTCCATTTGATAAGCCTGGAAGGGAATCGTTAACTATGAGCTGGTACCTGCAAGCCATACAATTCATTCAGAGAAATACAGTTCACATCTAAGTGGATTAAAGCGAACAATCGTCCAAAAAGGACATTAATTAGCCAACAGAAAGAACGTTGCGTTCCATCGAGACAGTGCTGGATCAATGCTTGAATAGGATAATTTAGTCCATTCACCGTACTCTCCCGACTTTGCACTTTGCAAAAATTACCTAGATCTTTAGCCATAAACTTTAAAACTCATATGAAGGACTTGGTTTCACTTTTTATAATCGCCAATTTCCCTGCTTGTACTTACAAAATAATGGATAGTCCTGAAAGGTAACAAATGATCCACTTCCGTGTCAGTTGCATAATATAAATATGCATTTCCCACCACTGAAGTAACAGAATATATCAGATACCAAAACAATATCAACAGTTGAAATCCAAACAATTTATTAAATGTACCTATTCCTTTAATAATCTTAGAAAATTGCTTAAAAACCAGAGCTTTGCTAAAAACTGCACTGGAATTAGATGACAGAATTTTAAATTCTTCATTTAACAGTAGCAGCTCTTTTTCAATAAGACCATTTAAGATATATAGCAGGAAATAAGCAATTAGGACATGATTGGCTGTAAGGAGATCATTCAAAACCTCTGCCATCATGTTGAAAATGCAAGCCAATCTCCAGCATCTTATCTGACTTGCAATCAACATGAAATATACGAAATAAAACGTTAATTTTATATTTTTACTGTGAGCGTCCTTGTATTCCCTTAAAAAAATTATTTTTTTCTTAGCAATACAACTAACCAGCCTATTTACCTGATTATCTCATCGAATTCAAACCAGTATTTTCTAAGAAAAACGTTCATGATAATTACTCTAATAATCAACAATGTTGTGCCCAAAAAATAGTACCAATTTCTGTACCATGGATCTCGGAAATATATCTGCACATACTGATTGTACATATGCCATAATAAAAATGAAAAATTTGCCATCATAATAATTAATTCCACGAAAACTCCCAACCATTTTGGTGTTATTCTGTTTGATAAAGTTGTTAATTTTATTAACAAGGAAACTCCCCAAAACATTATAATATTTTCCAGCTGAACCGCAACACTATGCAAAATGTACTATATTTTAAATTATGGTTTCCAATCCATTAGCTCTATTATTCTATGTAAAATATTAATATACATATGTATATTGATTTTACATTATTAAAAGCTGGCCACTGATTAGCACTAAATAAATAACAATAAAAATCCTTCAGTAATATAAAAAATAAATTGTATTACACCAGAATATTCAGAAAGTATTCTAGAAAAATATTTTTTTTACTAGGTTAGTATAAAAGTTCGTCCTGTTTTTGGTATTAGATAACATTACATCGCAAAACTAAATTATTGTACTTATATGTATAAAATATAATTTTAACGACTTGACTTACCATCTAAGCTGTTTTAGAGGTTTTGTGAAGCTGTTTGGAAAGTCTCTCGACCTTGCGCCCTTCGTCCTCCAAAACAGCTTAGATGGTAAGAACTTCCTTAAACAGAAACCTCATAACTTCTATAATATTTATCATTGAAAGTGATTTTATTGTTTTTCAAAATATTCTCCTCGATGATCGATATACTTTTGCATACGTTTGAATCAATTTTCATAGCACTTTTTCCAATGCAATTGAGGTATCTCCGAAACATGCATTTTGAACGCATTAACTGCTTCTTCTTGCGTCGAAAAACGTTGGCCACGTAATTTATTCTTCACGGATGGAAACAAAACATCGGGAGCCAAATCAGAACAGTACGGTGGATTCGATGTTTTGACCAGTCAAATATTGAGTTGTTCGGTCCGATGTGTGAAAGATCGTGTTGTCATTGGTAAAGAATGATCCTGCGTCGCTGGTTGTTTTTTTTTATTTCTTCAAAAACTTCTGGCAAACAAATGGTTGTGTACCACTCAAAATTGACCGTTCCACGATTCTTTCGTGACACTGAAGCAACATGCCTATTTTTCCCAAAAAGGCGACCGTTTTCTTCAAAGTGCTTCTTGCGTGAACAATTAGGTTTGGTTAGGTTTGACTCATTTTGAAAGACCCATACGGTGGACCGTTGTTTACTTGCAGGTTCATATGCATAGATCCATGATTTGTCACCTGTATAGATGTTATAAGCAGCTTTTGACGTAGCACGATTTTATTTTTGAGCATTTCTAGAGCACCAATCGACACGAGCCTTTTTTTGAGCGATTGTCAAATTATGCGAAATCCAACGAGCACAAATCTTTTTCACGGCTAAATGTTCATGTAAAATCTTATGTATGCTTGTCATACTAATACCCAGGGATGCTTCAATCTCACGTTATGTCACATTACAATCTTGCTTTATCAGTTCGCGCACAGTATCGATGTTTTCTGGCACTACAACCGATTAGGAAGACATTCTTTAAATTCGTCCGTGAGCGAACAACGGCCACTATTGAATTCACTCAATCAGTGATCCATATACAGTGGTTTTAGATGGTGCTTCATCACCAAAAGTCGAAGTGAGTTGATAATCAAGTCGTAGTAAATCATCACACGAAAATTCTCACGAGTTAATTCCATTTTTTGACTGAGATGAAATTTTCAAGTCACTAAACAACAGTAATAGCGTCCGTATGACAAAGCGTTCTGAGTATGTATACAGTCAAAACGTCAAACTTCACGATGTATATGACAGATGGATTCGAGCAACACCATGGTCGCCTATTCCGGATACATAAATCCAGTTAGTTTCCTGCCCTTGTGCAGCTTGGTATCTCAAAAATTAGTGGTGTTCACCAGGGCAATAATAAGAGAGCATATTCTACAGTGTGGCCAGGATAAGGACTTACCAGCCCCTTAAAATTTCTATTTCTGGGCCGATTTTCCTAAACCTTCGTTTTTTGGATAGATCTCAGAAAACGGCATTAAGAAGGTGTATCACAAGTTTTTTTTTTGCTAATATCATGGCTAACTGAGTCAACTTTTGTGGCGCTCATTTTCGAGAAGTGCTATTAGGGCTTCTTTTAGAGAAAAACTAACAACGAATTCAACTCATTTGTTAATTAGTTTACAATTTTTGATTTCCATGGCATACATAGTTTTAATAACAGAAAGTACATGTAATTATTAGAAAAATTATAATATAAATATCACAAATATCTGGGACATCCAGTAATTTAGAACCATAAAAATCGGTACAATTTCATTTAAGGTGGTGCTGGTCGAGAATCCGTTGTTAGTTTTTCTCTAAAGAAAATCCTAATAATACTTCTCGAAAATGGGAGTCATTAAAGTCTACGCAGTTGGCCATAACATTAGCAAAAAAATCATGTGATACACTTTCTCAATGCCGTTTTCCCAGATCTATCCAACAATAGAAAGTTTATGAAAATCGATCCGGAAATAAAAATTGTAAGGGGGTGGTAAGTCCTTATCCTGGACCCACTGTATTTTCCATCTACTTCGCATCTGAACAAACATGCTGTTGAAGTCACTCTATTTATGCTGTAATGCTAAACTAATTGAAAAGTTCGCGGAACGGAAATGATAAAATAAGTTTATAGTTGCAAAAATGACTCTATTCTTCCAAATATTCCCCTTTAAGCTCAATACATTTTCTCCAGCGGTTATCAAATTCTTTTATTCCATCTCTGAAGTGATTTTCTGCAAGTCCTTCAAAATACTCCTCTACGACTGCTATAACTTCATTTGATGAAAAACGCTTGCCACGTAGGATTTTTTTGAGTTTTGGAAACAGATGAAAGTCAGAGGGGGCCAAATCTGGTGAATATGGTGGATGCTCCAACAATTCGTATTGTGACTTCTTCAATTTGGCCGTTGTAAGAACACCTCTGTGAGCCAGTGCATTGTCTTGATGAAAATTAATTTTTTTCTTCACTAAACCAGGTCTTTTCTCACTAATTTTTGCATTCAATTGATCCAAAAGGTTTGAGTAATACTGTCCTGTTATTGTTTTATAGGTTTGAAGCTAATCAGTTAGGAAAAGGCCTTTTGCATACCAAAAAAATGATTAGTAAACCCAAGTCTCATCCATAGTTACAAAACGACGTTTAAAATGTATTTTATTCTTTTATGTTGGTTAGAAAGTTTTACTCGATGTCGTTTTTGATCAGAATTTAACAAATGCGGCACCCATCTTGAACACAGCTTTCTCAAGCCCAATTCTTTTTTCAAAATATGAGAGACCCATTCAGTTGAGATGTCCATGGCTTTAGCAATTTCACTCAAGGTCAAATGTCTGTCATTCACAACCATATTATACATAGAATTAATTATTTGTTTAGTAGTTGCACTTGTACGATCACGTTGAAACTCACCTGCCCACTTACAAACCATTGTTTTTGAAGGAGCAGACGCCCCTAATACATTTACCATTTCACTATGAATTTCCATTGCCTTTAAACCTTTTTTACAAATAATTTAATCACTACACGATTTTCAATATTTTCCGTTTCAAAAAATAACACTGATACGTTTATTTTAAGCTGCTGTTTTTGTACGAATGAATTGACAGATCGACTTGAGACTTCACATATATTCATTTGAAGGATGAATCTTCAAAATGTAGTAGATTATAGTTCTTTTACTGGTGTATAGGTGTCGCTCTGCGAACTTTTCAATTAGACTAGTATATAGACCCCTGTAAGTCACTCTAAGTGTTATTAAATGTAGTATCATAAATCTTGCCAAGGAGATCTCAGTCTTAAAGATATAGAACTTGTTGGATATCTTCAAAAATTTACAATGACTAAATCAGATGAATATAATGGATGGTCAAATGTTGCAACATATAATCCATTTTTTTCTTCTTTGGTACCACATTTAGATATATTCACGTGGTCAAAGCGGTTTTGATATCGCAAGCATCTTATAAACGAGTCCCCTCCACTAAAATATTAAATTTCGGAAACAAGAAATGGCCATATCAACCAAATCAGATAAATATAGAGTGTTCAATTTTCCAAGATTATGATACAAAATAACGAAATAATGTCACCCAGTTACTTATCTGATCAACATCATCAGGATTAAATTATTTTCCTATAAGTACATCGAATATTACCCAAGTTGTCAATGTAAAAAATATCTTCTGTTATTTCTGCTACGTATTTTACTTAATACGAGCACCTTCTTCCATAAACAAATAAAAAGAAAACCCAAGCAACATTACCAGAGCCGGATGAAACAGCTCGTATCATTATCTCCATTGGATGCATCCATTTCATTTTCTCATAAAATCTATTACGTCTAACTGTACCGCATCTCGCTTGCAATGCAAACCGTTTTCATGCATAATATTTTAATAAGATGGCGCCCGCAGCGCAACCGAAAAAAAAGAGCAACGCGTGCCACGATCTCGACTAAATCATCATGGCAAGCTGACGTCGTAAAACAACTGAACGTCGACCGGCTTCCGCTTAGATTGCCAAGATTAACATCAAGTCGCCTGAGATTATTAGTTTTGATAGCGGTCATGTTACGGTTTCGAGGTGACGTTTTATTGGCGTTTAAAGTTCGAAAATGGTTGTTTATAGCGCCATCTAGGATGAAACATTCGCTTCAAATCGTGTTGAGTGAAAAATATAATGTTATACAACTTAAATATATGTATATATATATATATATATATATATATATATATATATATATATATATATATATATATATATATATATATATATATTTTAAGTTTTATAACATTACATTTTTCACTCAACATTATATAATATCATCATCATTATGATTCAGCCATTGTCGATCCACTGCAGGATGAAGGCCTCCCCAGCATGCTTTCAACTCGCGCGGTCCTAGGCTTTCCTCTGCCACTCGGGTCCAATATACTTGACGATGTCATCCGTCCATCATGTTTTCGGTTTTCCCCGTGGGCGTTTATGATCAAGCGGTATCCATTCCAGAATTACTTTGGTCCATCTATCGTTCCAATGATGTCACAAACCCTCGTTTGTTCCCTGATCCATATGCAGGTTTTTCTGTCCCACTTTTTAGTCCCTGTGTATTCCCCTTTGTGCTATCCGAAGCTTTTGAACTGATTGTGGTGTGATTGAGACTGCTAGATTGAGCCTGCCAAATGCCCGCCAGCCACACTTAACACGCCATTCCACTTCCCGGCCAGTATCACCCTCAATCGAAATCCTTTGCCGAAGATATATGTAGTGGTCCGCAACCTCCAAATCGCCTCCTAAAATAGAAATTCTTCTGTTTCTGTCGGACAGCAAATTTGTTGAGCATAACCTGACTCTTTTTTAAATTTATTTTCAAACCAAATGGTTCTCCTGCCCTTTGCAGTTCTTGTATGTGTTTTTGTATCTCATCTCGGTCTTGTGAGAGGAGAACAATATCATCTGCGAATCTAAGATGCACCATTGATTTTTATTCCCTCCTGTTCCCAATCCAGACTACGGAATACCTCTTCTAGGCAGGCTGAGAAAAGAACAGGCGATTTTGTGACTTCAAAGTCATCCATGTGCACTGTAGCTGTACCTTCCTCATACATGGATCGCGGTAGGTTCACATAGATTCTCTCTATCCCCTGGTTAAACAATGCATCTATTATGGCTTGCATTGTTATTAAGTCAAAGGCCTTTTCATAGCCAATAAAAGCCAAGCACAGTGGTATGGTGTATTCATTGTGCCTTTCTATGGCCTGTTGGATAACCTGGATATGATCCATGTTATTAAATCCATTTCTAACTCTGCCTGCTCTCTTGTTTGTGCGTCATTCGGTGTTCTTAATATTCTTTTGGATATTATCTTGGTGAAAACTTTGTACATTACTGATAGGAAGCTTATTGGGCGGTAGTTTTTTAAATTTTCCTATGCTCCTTTCTTATGAAGAAGAATCGGTTCAGCATTCTTCCATAAATTGGGTATTTTTGGATCTTTGAGGCATTTTGAGTACAATTTTGCCAGTATTTTATGTAGAGTTCGACCACCTGCTTTTTTCCTGAAGCCTTTCCATTCTTTATCGCTTGTATGTCACTTCATCCAACAGGATATCTTGCACTTGCTCTTCCGTGGGCATTGCTGTCTTTTACTGGCTCTGATTTTCATACTAGGAATAAAATCTTGTAAACCTCTAACATTACCGTTCGCTCACTACATACTGTGCCATCCTCACGCATTAAGGCAAATATTTGTGTCCTCTTACTTATCAGCTTGTGTTTAGTTTTGTTTATTCCCTTGTTTTCTTCTAGTGTTTTTTGCACTAACTGAATGTTGAATCAACGCGTTTCCTCTCGAATACGTTTTCTTATAGTTTTGCAAAGCTCAACGTACACGAGCCTGCCAAAGGAACTGCCTGCATTCTTCATTTTCCGCCGTTTATTCATTAAATCCATGGTTTAATTGGAGATTTTTGAGTGTTTAAATCTTTCTGCTGGTACTATTGCAGCAGCCGCTTCAAGCACATTGTCGATGATTTTTTCCTAATGATCTGTTATTTCCAACTCTTCTGGATCTTGCTTCACAACAAAGCGGTTCGAAAAAGCAATCTCAAAATCGCTGCTCCTCTGCAGCAGCTTCCCAGAATTCACTTTGCCCTTCCTCGATCTTACCATTATTGTACGCTCTCTTCGATAGTTTATCCTAACCTTTGCTCGTACCATTCTATGGTCATTTCCAACATTAAAATGGTTAAGGACAGTACAATTCCAAAATATTGTTTTATTGTTTGATGTTTGATGATGTAGTCAATTTCACTTGTGAGACCAGATGGACTTTTCCATGTCCATTTTCTACTGATATTTTTCTTGTAGAATGAGTTCATAATGTACAGTTCTTGTCCTTCAGCAAAATCAACCAGTCTGTCACCTCTCTTGTCTCGCTCACCATTTCCATATAGACCAGTTGCAGTTTCATCAGTTCTTGTTTTTCCAATTCTAGCATTAAAATCAGTCATCAAGATTTCGTACCTGCATTTCTCGTTGTCTAAAAGCTGGGCCACATCATCATAGAATATCTCAATTTCATCATCACCATAGCTTATAGTTAAACGTAAACTTTTTATTCAGCTTATCAGCCGGTCAGATATACTTTCAAATTTTATAACACTATCCTTTACTTTTTTATTAATGAGGAATCCAATTCCACCACATTGTCCATTCTCCGTACCCCGAGTGTAGAGTACGTGACCAGTTGATTTCAGTTTGATGGTTGATTAGCTCTTCGCCTTTTCTTCGGGTTTCACATAGTCCTATAATATTCCAATGTATGTTCTCCAGCTCAATCAACAGTTCTTGAGTCGTTTCCACTGTCCGAATATTTAGAATTTCAATGTCCAAAGTTCACTGGCAGCCTGATCTAACCCGGTGATTCTTAGCACCCTCTACTTGGAGCAAGTCTTTCCGCTGTCGTAGGTAGTTGCTCCTGGGCCTCCGGAAAATGAGGGCCGTATTTGAAATTGTAAAGTCATGTTGGTGGGTTGGATCTTAATTATTATATATATATATATATATATATATATATATATATATATATATATATATATATATATATATATATATATATATATATATATATATATATATATGAGCATTCTATTAGTTACTTGACAGGGAGCGAACCCCACCCATCCCTTACATTAGAGAAAAGATCTTTTGTCTGTTGGTGGTTAGACTCAAGAAGACAATTTCAAGGTAGTTGTTACGGTCCAAGGGTTTGTTGTTTTAAAGCTGTCGCGTGGCAGTTTCGACTTCTTCAAGGGTTGGTACTTCTGCTTGTCATTTATAATTCCTCTTAGTATCAATACTTTGTCATGCTCCTGTCTAATTTTTATATTAATTTTATTTAGAAACTTTAGTTTTCTTCTTGGTGTTGAATAGTAAAGTTGTGTTGTTTGTGATCGTGTCTAAGCCGATTTATAAACGAATTATATTTTACGCATGGATGAAGAATCAACCGAAGTTAGTTCCGCTGAAATGGTTCGAAAAGCTTTAACAACGGATGAAAATATTTAAATAATTCAGAAGATAGAAAGTAGTGCTAAACATGTCGACATCTGCAAATCCAGGACTTTGACAAAGACAACAGTGTCGACGATACTGAAAAAGTTGAGTTTCGAAACAAGGTAAAAGAATTCACAAACCTGTTCAAAAAAACATCGATGATGCATTATTTCAATGGTTTACTTATCAAATAAGCATGAATACTACAATTACTGGACCCATTCTTAAGGCAAAGCTTGAACAGTTTGCGAATATATTTAATGTGGCTGGATTTTCTTCCGAGTTTCGGATTGGTTACATAGATTCAAAAAGCGGTTCAATATAAGTTCTAGTAAAATTCATGGAGAAGCTGCGAGTGTAAACCAGGAAAATGCGATGGATTGGGTTAAATCAAGATTAGTTCCACATTTTAGAAACTATGACACTACGATGTTTTTAGCGCCGATGAACTTGGTCTTTTTTACAAACTTGCTCCTGATCGTACAATTAGCTTTAAGGGTGAAAAATGTATTCGAAAACCGTTCTTGGGCACTTTAAGATGACTGGCACTGAAAAACGCAAACTTTTAGTTACTGGTAAATGTAACAAACCCAGGTGTTAAAAAACCCAGGTGTTAAAAAAATACCAGTTACTTATACAGCAAACAAGTGAGCATGCTTGTTGAGTGGTGATAACCGCTGATATTTTCGAAAGTGTATTAAAATCATGGGACAAACAACTGATAAGAGAAAATAAGCACATATTATTGCTTGGTGATAATTGCCCTGTTCATCCGCATATTACGAATCTAAAAAACATTAAACTGGAATTTTTATTACCAAATTTTACGTCCGTTCTGCAACCAATGGATCAAGATGTTAATCACAGTTTGAAAGTTTATTTTTCCTTTTGCGAGTTCGATGAAAACGAGGACTTGCCTCTCACGCAATGGCTTATTAAACAAGCTGAGGAGGACGAAGACCTACCTGTCTTTAAGTGTCTGGCTTACTAATAATAATTTTAACTTGGAAAAATTTAATTCCTCTATAAAAGACGCTTTCGTTGATGTGGATAACGACCTTGCGACAAGTATGCCTACCGACAAGGAGATTACGGCGCAGATTGATGGAGCTGAACAGCTCAAGAGAGTAATGAAGAAGTAACGTTAGAAGAAACGCTCCCTACTTTTCGTGATGCCATAATAAGGAGAAAAAACGTAAAACGATTTTTAGAAGGTAGAAGCACTAAAGAAGATGGCATTTTGAGCACAGCGCTTGAAATAGAAATGTATTTACAACAATATATTCTTGTAAATCGCTAAAAGCAAACTCATATTATAGACTTTATACATAGTAGTTTTAAGTTTTTTTTGTGTATTTTTAGAGTAAATTTTAAGTTTAAAAAATGTTTTTTTTTATTATTTTGTTCTTGTTCCCATTAATACGTGTGTTTTTTTGCCAAGAATTAATAAAAGCCATAAAAATGTACAATAAAAAGCCATAATAACACACATAATTTAATTTTTTTTAAAGAACTTCTTGTATAACGTATCGATTATTAACACCTTTAAATATCTCGCAGTGAACATTAATAACGATGGATATCATGACACTGAAATAAATATTAAGATCGAGAAAAATGTCAAAATACCATGGAGAATCATGGAGGGATATAATAAAATTAAAGATAATAAATAAGACTACCATTTTCAATGCTTAAGTTCGAAAATTATCAATCAAGTGACGGCCATTATCACGAACTCACCTTTGGAGCTGTTCTCGAAAGTTTGCACATCCAGCATACAGTCCAGATTTTACGCTATTCAATTTTTACTTTTCCGTTCATTGACATACTTCTTGGACGGAAAAAGTTTTAATAATCTGAACAGGAGGTCAAAGAAGGACGTTAAATTACTAACAACCTAACATAAAATTGTTAAAAGATAAAATCCCTACTAATTTAAAGTAGCAAGAATCGCTTCCACAAGATTATTATGGGTTATTTAAATGAACCATTGTTGATAGTTTTGTCCGAGTAGCAGAATATGTTAATAGCAGCTGTCACCGTTATTTACTTTTACGACTGTACAAGAATAAACTCACATAAAACCATCAAAAGGACCTGTTCAAGAACCATTAATTTTGTATTTTCTTCGGAAATTCGCATATTGTGTTTCTGCTAATACCATCGGCAATGTTAGATGAATTAATTGCCTATTAGCACACCACGCAAGAAGTTAATTTGTAGTAGTGGAATATAAAGATTGTCATCGCCGTCATATCAATTGAGGTTTTTAGGCTATACTGTCCATATGTTGAAAATGTAAACACCGTGTAATGCAAACACATTTAAAATTTAACAGCTTTAGAAGATCAATATTTACAGTGATCTTCGAGTTAATTTTTTTATATTAGCTTACGTTTATGGAATCTTCCCGTTTCTAAAGAACTTTTAGAGACACCACGAAACTAACGCAGTTTCATTAATTCATTGTCGGATATTTATAAATTATTTCAAGACGTAAAAATCGTGATAATAATTGTCAGGCTTTTTTTAATATTCTTATCTTATTCAGTTCTCCAAAAGGGAGTGACGGTTTTCGTAAGTGACAAAAGATTTTAATTTGATTTATATTTATGTATTAAAACAGTAATACCCCGACTTACGCCACTCCGTCTTATCTAGCTGCTCCGTCGAATTCGAAATTAGGCGATTTTTGCATCGGGCGATGCAACACCCGTTCCCCTTCCCGTTTTGCCCACACTTGTATTCGACTTATGACATGAACTCGGCGCACATTTATAAAATGTTTTGTTTAATGTGTTTATGTCAACTATGTCATCTAATCAAAGTAAAACTGATTCTTCTACATCAAATAAGAAAAGAAAAACATTCTCTTTGGAATGTAAACATTATCAAGGATTTCGATACAAAACTGAAAGTTTGTGAATTGCCTATGATGAATTGCCATTTGATCTACCATAATCGACAATTATAAAAAATAAAGAAAACATTCTCGGAGCTGTAAAAATGCTTAATCTTTGAATCCAAACATCATTCGTAAACGTTATGGTAATATCGCTGAGATGTAAACAATGCTAAAATTATGGTGTGATAATCAAGTAAGAATTAAAAACTGTTCTGGTAAACAGAACACAGTGTAGTCTCAATCTAAGCTGATTTTTGAGAGATTAAAAGAAGCTGAGGAGACGACCAAAGATGGAACTTTTAAATATTATAACGGTTGGTTCAGCCGATTCAAAAGTCGCTGTAACTGGCATAGCATCGCGGAAAGTGGAGAGGTAGCATGTGCTGTTAAAGAGGCTGCATCTCTCTATACCGAGAAACTCAAGGATATGATAGAAGAAAGTATATGGCTATAACAGCAAAACTGTATTCAACGTTGATAAGACTGGATTGTTCTGGAAGAAGATGCCCAAAAGAACTTATATCGCGCTTGAACAAAAAACCTTTCCAGGTTTTAAGGCCGTCAAAGATTGACAGTGATGGTTGGTGGGAATGCAGCTGATGACTGTAAGTCAATACCTCTCTTAGTTTATCGCTCTGAAAATCCAAGACCTTTAAAAAATAAATCTAAAGTTGGTTTGCCCGTGATTTGAAAGTCCAATCCTCCATGCCAAAATCCACACCAAACTGTGATCTTATGCGGATGCAAAGGACTCACATGTATTACGTGTGAATTAGATTCGCACCAATACCGACAAGTTTGTTTATTGACGATCGTGATCGGCCTCGATCATTTCGAGGGCCCAATCGGCAATTTCACGATGAATACGATGGTCGATTGGGTTCAATTCTTGTGCCAGTACCATCTTATATGGATGCAAGCCTAAGTCCAACCTCAAAATTCGCCAGGTTGTCATTGGAGAGAGGCCTAACTCTTGCGAGCAGCGAGCAACCGAGGCGTTGTCATTTGCTTGAACGGCAGCAATATTCTTAACACTTCAGACTTTAGTTTGTCGTACAGGCACCACACTATCATGGAGAGTAAACTCACTTTTAAATTTTCTAATAACACGATCAACAGCTTGTCAGAAGGACCATCACGATGAGTTTGAATTGTTCGTTGAGTAGCATGAGGGGACCGCGAATTTGCGTAATAAAACTGGACAATTTCCAAACATTCTTCTAACGTGAAACGAACAATGATTTAATTGCAAACCTTTCAGAAAGCAACTGACAGAGACCCTTTACATATACTTTGATCAAAAAGTAAACTGAGGTTTTATTTATACATCCAAATTAATTTGGATAATCTCCTTAAGAATAATCCACTCTCACTGCAATACACTTATTTCAATAATATTTCCAGTCTTCGAAACAGTTTTATTGTCGACTTTTGGTATTTCCTTCAAAACGTCCAGCGAACTCTCTTGGGTGGCTTCTGTGGACTC
This sequence comes from Cosmopolites sordidus, assembly GCA_031761425.1. NCBI lineage: Eukaryota > Metazoa > Arthropoda > Insecta > Coleoptera > Curculionidae > Cosmopolites > Cosmopolites sordidus. The sequence goes on from JARFXV010002235.1 coordinate 58,576, forward strand.
AAAACGGTTCACGTAGTGGTTTCTTCAATCGGGGAAACATGAAAAAGCCAGACGGTATCATACCTGGTAAATACAGTACTAGCGAAAAGTTACTTGTTTGATTTTTAACAAAAAAATTTTCTAATGGAATCATAATACGTAAATAAGATTCTTTATTAACTGTTTGAACGAGATTAAGAAGTACCTAGTAAGTAAAACACTGGAAAACCGTGAAAAATACACGAGCAGAAAAATATTGCCAAGGTTATAGTCAAGGAAGCGAACAGGGTGAATTGGGACAAATTCGGACAACAAATGGAGAAGAATAGTTCAGAAAACATAAAATTGTTTTACAGATCATTCAAAAATTTAAGAAACAACAAAGACATAATCCAGAAATAGATAAATGACAAAGAAGGTAAACTATTGACGAATGATGAATGCATATTCGAATGGTGGAGAGATTACTTCCAAAATTTATTAAACCCGGACACCATTAACATGTTAAACAAAAATGAAGGAATAGTAGACAATAAATATCCAGGAAAAATAAGTGAAAATGTAATAACTGAAACAGAACTAACAGAAACCATAGAAAAAATTAAACTGGGAAAAGCACCTGGGGGCGACGAAATCACTCCAGAAATGCTGAAATACATGGGACCACTTGCAAGAAATATACTTTTGAAACTGTTTAACTTAGCGTGGAAAACAAAAAAGTTACAAAAAAATGAACTAATGCCTTGATCATACCAATTCACAAGAAAGGAAACAAAAGAGAATGCACGAATTACAGAGGTATATCATTACTATGAATAATAGCAAAAATATACGAAACTATATTAGTGAGAAGATTGACAGTGGAAATTGACAATACACTACTAGACGAGCAAAGCAGATTCAGGATAAATCATTCTGTACAGGACCATATTTTCAACCTTCAACAGATAGTAGAAAAAACGAGAGAGAAGAACAGAACAGTATATATATATATATATATATATATATATATATATATATATATATATATATATATATATATATATATATATATATATATATATATATATATATGCTTCATAGACACGGAAAAAGCTTTTAATTCAATAAAAAGAGAAACTATCAGGAACAGCTTAGAGAAGAAAAATATAAACAAGGCTCTGATCGCAGCCACTAAAAGCATGTACCAAACCACAACAAACCAAATTAGGTCTCACAATAGAGTATCTGTTCCTTTTACCACAATGGCAGGAGTGAGATAAGAAGGAAGTCTGAGTCCGCTACTGTTTATAAACACAATAGATGAAATAATCAAAATATGTAAGAATAAATTTAAAAAATACTACGTGGGGTGGACAAAGATGAAACCAGTTAATGTAGAAATGTGTATATTTGCTGACGGCATGGTTCTCATGGCAGAATCTGAGGAAAAATTACAATTCAACATAGGAGCATGGAACGAAGCAGCTGAAAAGTTTGGTCTACGCATAAATATAAATAAGATACAGATCATGATATTGACAAATAACCAAGAACATTGCAATAACCTTAAACAACATGGAAATCAAACACACTGAAAAGTATAACTACTTAGGTACTATTATTAATAATAGGGGACACCAAGACGACGAACTGAACAACAAACTGGCGAAAGCAGGGAGATTGCTCCAATCGCTTAGCAGAGGCTTCCTAAACAACAAACAAATATCTAAAAAAAAAATTAATTAAGAATATAGAAAACGATATATATCCCCACACTAACATATGGATGCGAAAATTGGGTCTTGAATGGACGGCAAAAGAGTAGAGTTCAAGCGGCAGAAATGAGATATCTTCGTAAGGTACGGGGAATAAAAAGAATAGATAGAAAGAGATCAGGAATAACATAGTCAGGGACAACTTGGGAATACCAGCACTCATATCAAAAATAGAAGAGCAAAAACTGAGATGGTTCACACCAAGAAAGTTTGGGAAACTAGAGCGATGGGAGAGAACAAAAATGGGAAGACCGTGTAAGACATGGAATAAGGATATCACAGAAACAATCCAAAGAAGAGATAAAACATGGCAGGAAGCAGTTCACTTGGCCAAGGACACTAAATTATGGTGATGCTTCATTAACACATGAAATGTAATTTCACCTCGATACTTCCTAACTTAAATTAATCTTAAATTAAGTGCTTGATCAGTTGGAAGGTCTCTTTTTGCACAACACTACGTTAATCGAAGAAAATAGTTAACGTGACTTTAACGTTAACTTTTGACCGACTTATTAGGTCCTAAACATGCATGTGTCTTCTCATCGAGAAAGCAAGTTTCTTCTGCAAATTCAACACGACCATGGTTTTTAAAAAATTCAGTGTTTTCTAATCAAGATCAGAAGGCACATGAGACAAGCCTGAATTGTTCTTCAACGCTGTTTGAATTGATCTAAATGATATCCTAGTAATATCTACAATGTCTCTAATACTTAATCGATGATTACTCTGTACAAGATCTCTGATTTTAATAATTTTCTCATAATTTTCTCTTCTGGTTGACGCAGAAAGTCTTGCAGAACGGAGTTCATCTTCAACTACTTCTTCGAAATTACTAAAGTCCATTTTTGGCATAGTTTCATCGCCAGAACACTTTCTTAGTATTTTTAATGCGTCTATAAAAAAAGAAATGTTATCAATTTTATAGAAATAAATTTATCTATTTTTTAAAATCGCCGAGAAAAATGTTTAACAATTACAAAAGACGCTATAATTTCTAACTTAAGTGAAATGATATGAAACTTCTATCTGTATATAGCGAGGTTAAAGACAGAAGTATTTGAAATAGCCGACTATAAAGTTATTTATAACTTTAGAATAATAGTCTGAAATTGTTCATTGTACGTATATCTCTAATGATACAGAAAAAAAATGATAGTTATTCAATGAATACGACATGAGAAACAGCTCTTCGCCGTCCAAATGGAAAAGGAGCGTTCGCGATAAAACCAAGAATCCGAAAGAATCTCAATAATCCTCATGGTCGATCTTAACTTATGCAGTATGTAGATTGGCGTACTATAATGAGATTAGTGAGTGAAATAATTTGTGTGCTTTTAAATTTAGAACATTAAAAGGACTTTGTTTTATTTTATTAAATTAAAAGAAAAGAAATTCGTGAAGATATGAATTACACCGAATATAATAGAGGGATTTTTTTATATATATATACCTTTTTTTTAAAATGTTTAATCGAATAATAATGATTAATCGAATAATCGAATAATAATTATCTTTTTCTCTGAAGGCCACCATGTAGTGTGAGTTCTAATCCGGAGTCATTGTTCTATACTTTTCAAAAAAAAAAAAATGTCAACTTCAAAAGGACGAAATGAACGCATTTTTGATAACAATGAATTTATTATAAGCCTTATATGTTAGACTCTCCTTAAATTAAATATTTTCTCCTTAAATCTTTCCACCAAGATCCTGCGATTTAAATAAAAATTTAAAATAATATCAAAATTCAGAAGCCATAGGACAATATTCATTCGATACATGCAATATTGGTACTTGTGAGATAAAGACATAATGCCCATTTATATACAGGGTGATTAAGGAGAAAATGTCAATATTTCAGCTACATATTCAAGGACCGAAAATGAAAATAAAAATTTCTACAAACATGGGTCATATTCTGAACTGTTACAAGCATGCAGGGGTAAGCATATTTATGGATGGCAAATGTAATAAAGAGTGAGAAAATGTACCTTTACTTTTTTTACTGCTAAATAACCATTGTTTATACCAGTTAATTATTAGCTTGTCATTAGGAAATTGTTTTAAAGTTATTTCATTGATTTCATTAAGCCTTCGTTATTCTCTCATCGTGAATATGCTGATATATTATTTGTTTACGATTTTTACCGCTCAAATCGCATAGTCTCCGAATATCAGCGTCGTTTCTCGAATCGGAGACTGCCAGATAGAAGGGTTTTTGGAAGTTTTTATCACTGCTGGAGAATCTGGTATATTTCTAAGTCCGAGAATTGCATCTTAACGGCAATTAAAACTTGTTCCTGAACATTGTTAAAAATGATTGCAAATATTTGCCAAATGACACAAGGACCCTTCACATAAATTGTTTATATTCACTTCATTTACAACTGGTGCAACATTTGCAGGATGGTGATTTTGCGCTAAGGATGAAGTTTTGTAACTGGATAAATTCAAATCGGAGATTATACAAGTATGTTCTGTTCGCCGATGAAGCGCAGTTCACTCGTGATGGCATAAATAATCTTCATAATGAACATTGATGATTCGATAAAAACCCTCATGCTACGGCTGAACATAATTTTCAACTTTTTTTTTTCTTTATTTGAGTTTTTCGCCACGATCTAAAACTAAAAAAATATCAAAAGAATCTGTTCTTATATAAATAAAGAATCACTGGGTAAAAACAAAAAACCGAACGGAGACAAATTTCTCAGCGATTCTTTTTTGTAATAAATTTGCCTAACGAACAGAATTTTAAAAATATAAAAATGTTCTAAAAAAAAATATGCAAACTTTCAACGTTAACGTTTCGGGAAAACGTTAACGTTAACGTTAACGTTAACGTTTCGTTAGGCAAATTTATTACAAAAAAGAATCACTGAGAAATTTTCGTTCGGTTTTTTGTTTTTACCCAGTGATTCTTTATTGATATAAGAACAGATGTTTTTGATATTTTTTAAGTTTTAGATCGTGGCGAAACGCCCAAATAAAGAAAAATATATATGAACACGCCACAATCATTCAGACATTTTATAATTTTCAACATCGATTTCGCATTAATGTGTAGTATGGTATGCTAAAAAATGAATTAATCAATCCATTCCTATTCGACGGTCATCTCACAGGAAAAATTTAGCAAAAATTTTCTATAGAATCATTTGCAAAAGCTGTTAGAAAATGTTCCACTTAATGTACGATAAAACATGTACTTACAACATGATGGAGCCCCTACACACTACACCTTACAAGTAGGAAATGCCTTAAACAACTTCTCAAACCCTGGTGGATTGGATGAGGTGGCATCCGCATAATTAGCCAGCTAGATCACCAAACCTTAATCCCCTGGATTATAGTCTTTGGGGTGAGTTAAAACTTGAAATAGACACTAGAGATGTATTACTCGACCGGATAGTAAATGCAGCAGCAATTATAAGGAACAGACCCGAATCCATATACGAAGCAGCCCAAGCTGTTCATAAGAGAACTGAGAAGTGTTTGGAGGTAAATGGTGGCATTTTTAAAAACTACAAAACGTAGCCTAATTATTTATTATAAAAGTAATATTAGAAAAACTTAACTTTTGTTTACCCCTGTAGGTGAGAGCAGGATCCATAGTTTAGTTTATAGAAATTTTTATATTTTTTCGGTCCCTGGATACTTTTTATTCCTCCTGAATCACCGTGTATATATAGATATATATATATATATATATATATATATATATATATATATATATATATATATATATATATATATATATATATATAATTTTTGAACCCGACCCCTTTTAATTTCGCTTTTTGTATTGTCATGAATCTTCCAAAAATTGACCAAATAAGACTTTTCTAAATTATTCCTTTTTTGAATTAACTTTTCAAAAAAATTACAAAAAATATTTGAATTAATTTTTTATAATATTTTTGAGTTGTTCGGAAAAAATCACTTCGCCATTTTTAATTTGTTTCTTTTTTTTTTAATCGACTGTATAATTTTTCACATTTTGTGTTGAAGGTTGCATTTTTTTTGTTCCTCACTATATTTTCGAACTACATGTTGTAAGAGAATGTACTTTTTGCCCTTCCCAACAATTATCGTGAGTATTTTGATCGAAAGTATTTTCACTGCATTTATCGCCAACTTCCACCAGTTCTGATAGAATATTCTTCAAGAAGATGTAAAATTTTTAATTTTAAGTTTATTCTTCGACTTCAAGATCGATCTCTCGCTGCCGCCCATATTCTTAAAATTTTGGAACCACACTAGTTGTATCCAAAAGTCTTTGAAAACCTTAGACAAATATTTACTAACCTAGACGGAATCTAAACACGTCTAATCTTTTCGAAATTTTGGACGGCTTCTCCATAAATTCGAAGCATATCGTGATATTCGTATATTGTACTTTTGAATTAAGAATTTTTACAGTTCACTAAACCTTCTATTTCATTGAAAATAAAAAATGCTTCCTAGCTGAAAAAGAAAATAATACATTTTAAAGGAGAAAAATAGGCCACAATACACAAGGTGTTCTCGATGATCTTTAATAAATAATTTTTATAGTAGATAGGTACCCGGTTCGTCTAGCGTACCCATCGATCCATCTCGATATTTATTTCAATTTGGTTTGTTACGGTTTAGCGGATAAGAAGGTGTTTACAAGAATGAACATCGGTTGCTCTCAAAAGAAACCTGATAATAAAGACCGATACAATTTCTATTAGAGTCATCGATAACTTTTCGCTTGTTTTTGTTTCTTTTGATGCTTTATCGTTCAGTAAATCGCAATAACCTTGAAGTTTTTACCGAAAGGAAATGTATACAAGGATGATACAAAAAGTTTTCACATAGTTTCTGTTATATCAGCTACTATTCAGTCCTATTTCCTTATCTCTGGATAAAATACACCTAGTTTATAGTGCTATTTAGCGCTTTAGTTGGATATTTATAACGGGTCTTTCAAATTGAGCAGTGTTTTTTATTCCTTGAATAAAACACAGAATTTTGCGTTGATTGCAGCTCCACAGACATCCATTCTTTTGTCAAAATTGTGCGTGACATTTTAGCATAACCGTGGCTCTATCTCACCAATGACTCGAATAATTTCATCCTTTAGTTCAGGAATCGATTGTTGATTGTTCTTATAAACCTGAATTTTTACATAAACCCAAAGAAAATAGTCCAACGGTGTCAAATCACATGAACTTGGTGGCCAATTAACATTCCCTTTCCTAGCAATAACTCATCCAGGAAATTTTTCTTACAATAAATTAATTGTTTCATTAGCAGGGTGAGGTGTAGCGTCATATTGTTGGAAGCACATATCCTCCACTTCAATATTATTTAATTCAACTACAAAAATCCAGGTATCATCTCACGATATCTAACACCATTCGCAGTTGACAAATGCACAACGTTTTGAGTTATCCAGTGGCTTTAGTTCCTGTGTTATGTGAACCTTATATGCCTTCAGAGATAAATTCTTTCAAATTGTTGTCGACTAATGAAAATTTCTGGGTGTTCAGCAACACTTTCATGTATCAAATCAATATGCTCTTGTGAACGACCACCACGACTATATATTGCTCTCCTTTTATCTTCCTCTGAACCAGTTTCTTGAAATTTTTGAACAATTCGATTGGTCGTACTTTTAGATAGACGATTGTGTAAACCGTAAATATCACGTAATTATCTGAAAATATTGTTCACTGAACGCCGATTTTCATAAAATAATTCAATAATTTTAACGTGTTGTATTGTGTACGGCACAGTGGTGGTTCGTGAGGGAGGAAGTTGGACCGCCGCCCCTCCAGCATTCATCACAGTAAACAATTTTTCAGAGCAAATACAAGGAGAAAGCAAAAAAAATCTTCAGCAGCACTATTTTCTTCTATGCCCTCCTACTGTAAAAACCCACGAGCCACTACTGGTACGACTCTATTTTTATAAATGTCATGCATTTCACTTCTCAAATGAGCCTAGACTTAGGCAAAAGTAAAATATAAAATTTTTAAATAAAATAGAAGCAGAGTTCTATCTACTTGATGATACTAATTATATATTAAAATATATATCAAAATATATAATACCAAAATATATAATATCAAGTATATATCAAAATTTTGTTGTTTGGTAGTGAGTAAAAATATTGTACTGGAATGCTCCATTTTCACGAAAATAGTGGGGTCATCTGTTTTTGGTACATTGAGTCTCTTTGTTTCATATTTTTATTAATTTTGAAAATCGTATGTTACTCGCACTTGCACCCTATTAAACTAACCAACAATTATAAAAAAAACAATCGTCAGATGCGGCCAAAACTCTACTTGACAATTATGTGTATTGTTACCAACTTACAGCAAAAAAATATTTAGACCTTTTAGGCGGGCTTTTCAAAACAACCATTCCCGAAATGTATTTAACAGAATATTGTTAACGATTTAAAAGAAGAAGTTGAAAAACTAAATAATTTCTTGTACCTCAAATATTTGTTTCTATTTCTGATATTGGGTTGTCCCAAAAGTTAGTATTGATTTTCGTAAGAGAATGAGAAATGCAAATAATATTTAATATATTATGTAATTACAATTATTATTTTCAACTTTTTGCCAACGTAGATTAAGGACCCAACGTTGGGTCCTTAATCGCTTTATGCGAAAACTTAACATATTTAATGCCAAAAAAATTCAACAGGTTGTTATTCACCTCTTCTTCATTTTTAAAGATTTCCCATTAAAACAATTTTGGAGGGAGCGAAATAGATGGTAGTCTGACGATGTGATGTCCGGTCGGTAAAATGGCTGAAGTAAAACTTCTGAACTGAAGCTCAACAGTTTTTGCTAGGTCCTTATTGAAGCGATTTAGAGTGGTTGCTAAGTTGTCATAGGTTTCTTTCATTGTCAGTGAATGGACTAATGGGATGGGTTTTTGGTCGTATACTGTCATGATGAAACCCAACAAATTTACCTGTTTTGAAATTAATTCTGGCCAGCTTTTCTTAAATTGCCATACCTTCTGTCGGTCTGGTTGTAAACAGTAGATGGTTTGGTTACGTAGAAGAAGGATAAAGTGTATGGATTGATAATTTTGAATCATAATCTTCGTTGCAAGGTTTGTAAAGTTCAATTAAATCAAGAGCTAAAGTCTGGTGACCATCATCGGCATCGAACATTCGTGAACTTGGCTCTAGAGCAGTTAGAAAACGACCCCCATAATAAAAAATAATATTTTCCGACGAAGCGAAGATTTCTAACTTAATAGGAGAAAAAAAAAGTATACGACATTTTTTACAATCTAATAATTAGTAAACAATTTTTAATGTAAAACAAATTTATGCAAAAACATTACTGAGGATTATGTAAATAAAAAAAATTATTACATGAGTTGTTATACAGCTATAAAAACTTTATTTTTTTCCTCTTGTGTTCTGTAGCATTATCTCTTTGGAAAATCCAGTAGTAGCCGCCCATGATGGGTTCCAACGTCCCTAGCATCTTGCTTCCAGCGTCCTGATATCCTGGTAAAACCTCTCTCCTTATTCGTCGCTTACTGCACCCAAATTTTCCGGAAAAAATCGAAATGGGAGTGTACAAGATGCATTTTTAACCTGGTCTGGTGCCTTTTTTGTCATTACGCGACTTCAGTGTCTGTCAGACACCTACTTTTAAACTTTGGGTTTTTTACGTTTGATCATTAATGAAATGCATTAAAAATACCCGCAAATGCTATAAATATATCCCGGCGGCGCAGGGTGGTGAAAAAATACTCTAGTTGATTAAAAATATTTATTTTGTTTTATTACAAGAAAAACGAAGACCAACCAGGCTAAAAACACATGTAAAGTAAAAAAGTATTCCCTAATTTGTGAAAAAAATATAATATAAAATGTCATAAAAATTAGGGAGTTGGAAAGCAAAAATACAAGTATTACAAATTTTTTTGAGCATTGTTGTAGACAAATTGGTTTTTGAAATTTTATACACATATAAGCTGTGACGCGGTTCGAAGTGTACGGGCACAAAGAGCATTTCCATTTCCTGTCTAGTTTGTCACTCATTTGTGGATTGTATTCTTGCAGTAGTCGGCCCTTTTGGAACAATGCAAGTTTTTATGACTTGTTTCAGATTATTATTTAGATAGGGGGAAGATTCTCGGCGTATCAGCTCCGGTCTTATCAGTGTCAAAGCAGTTTGCTTTGTAAGTCAAATCTCTCTATATGTTCCGCATTTTTGCAACAATTGTATAAAATATAGCTGTTGGCTATAGCGATGTGGACTATTTGAAAAAATATAGCAAGAGGCCATCTATAACATTTTCTGGTACAGCTATAGGTGACACATTTTTGGTCCATTGAATCGACCCCACCTTTCATATTGTTGTAAAAGTCTATACTTTCTGGTAAACTTTTGCCTCGTTTGTTTGTGATTTCAGAAACTTCATGGTGCATTGAAGAAATCAGATTCAGATATTTATCTTTTTTCGGTTCATGGCTTATGAGGGTAAAATTATTATTGTAATCAAATCCATATAAGGCGGACCCTTCTTCCCTTTTTACTACTTTTTCTTTAGTTTTTTCTTTTTTGTAGAAGGGGGCGGGGGCAAAAATTCTTCTGGGTTTTCTTTTTGATTTTTTTTTCATTGTCTCTTTTACACTCCGCATTTTTTGGTTTGTTCGTAGAATGATTTCATCCAATATGTTTTTATTGATGAGCAATAAGAAAATATCTTCAAGTTTAGGATTGCCCCGTAATAAACGCACTGGGTTCAGTGCACCAGAGAGTTTTCTGACTACATTATGACTCAAAGTTCTCCTGTTCAAGGGAGGAGGAGTCTTGCTCCACGTATAGCACTTTCTTTTCCCATGGTAAAGTTGACTTACGGGTTGTTGCTGTTGAGGAGGGGGAGGAGATTGTGTAGAGGGTACAACAACTCTCGCAACATCAGATCCGACAGAATCATCATCTGAAACGTCAAAGCCACTTTCCTCGGAATATATTTCGTTCATTACCTCCTCTGTGTCAAGGGGTTGAAAATCGGGATCCTCATCCGAATCATCAATTGAAAAGTCCCCATCAGAAAGTTCATCATCAAAAATTATATTTTCAAGTTCTGGGTCATCGAAACGAACTCGTTTACTAGGCCTAGGTTCATCCATGGCTCCTATAAAAATTAAAATTTATTTATAAAATAAGCCTTACCAATAATAAAAGCCTACTAAAAAGATTATACGAACCAAAAAAAAAGTTGATGTGGTGAACTCTGTGCTTGCGTGTCTGGTGGACACCTAAATATATACGTCGTATGGAGCGTCCGTGTCTGTGAGACACTGTGAGTTTAAAATAATTGAATAAAAACCAATCAAAACAAAGGTAAAATGACCAAACAAGAGCACGGTGATACGTCTTAACAAGTAATGGAAAGGTACTGAGACTCTAGATCAGGTTGGCCAAACAGTGTTGCCAACACAATAATTAAAATTATCGTAGGTGTCTGTCAGACACTGAAGACTAGGTAAGGATTAAGCACATCACCGTATTTCATAGGCTTTAAACAGTTCCTCTATGAGGTTTTTATAGTTTTCATTTTTCTTGTTACCCAGAAATCCTTTCACTATACTTACAAAATACTTCCACGCTGCCAATTCCTTTCAATTTAATTTTCTTTGAAAATGAGAATCACCTAGAAGCTTCTTTATTTGAGTTCCAATAAATATGCCTTCCTTTAGTTTTGCATCACTTAATTGAAGAAATATTTCTTTTAGGTACTTGAAATATTACCTTCTTTGTCCATGGCTTTACCAAAGTTTTTCATTAGTCTAAGCTTAATTTGTACACGCCGAAGAAGCACCTTTTTTAGGTTAACAAGGGGAGTATATTTTAGGTTTGAAGTACCAGGTTCGAAATAAGTTCTATGAGGTCAATCTTTCTTACAGTAATGTTTTTTTTTGGTGCCCTGCCGTCCCATAGACACAAAATCAAGCAATACTTTGTAAAACCCCATTAAAGTCCCACCAATACACCTATCACTTTTAAATCCACACAAATATCCCACTGATGCTGTTTATATTTAACGCGATTTAGTATGGTCCCTAAGTTGTCATAGGTTTCTTTCATTGTCACTGAATGAACTAAAGGAATCGATGGGTTTTTGTTTCCATTATGAAGCAAGACTGCTTTCAAGCTGTATTTCGATGAATCTATGAAAATACTCCACTCGAAAGGTACATGTTCCATACTAAGCTCATTCATTAAGCCATCAATATCACAACAGACACATAGCGATTCAACCGTTTTATAAAAACTGGAAAATGTTACATTCCATTTTCGGCAAAGTGTAACAAACAAAGTAACAAAACATTTATATCTCACAGGTTCCACTGTGAAAGTCTGGAACCAAGAAGTTCCGATGTTTGTTTTGACAATCCCAGATCACGTACCAAATAATTTAATTCATTCTGACTTATTAAGTGAGGTTCACTGGTAGTTGTTAAAAATGCTGGGTCACGACTGGTATTATCAGGAAATTGTGGATCAGATCCTGATGAAGAAATAGAATCACCGGGAAACATGTTGTCCAGGTTTAAAGGCACAATCGATGCTGGTAGTTTGTAACTATGAGGAATAGAGCAAAGTACAGAAAGCAAATTTGGATATTGAATTTTGTCCCTTTGTTTTTTTGAAATCCCTTCTGTTTTAGTGATCCAAAAGTAGCAATCACTTACATGGTCAGTAGGTACTCTCCACACCATAGGAACAGCAAAAGGCATAGATTTCTTCTTGCCATGCATATACTGCACTAAATTTACGTCACAACTTACACAACAAACATGCGGAGCCCAACTTTTATCTTGATCTCCAATTTGACACTTAAAATATAAACGAGAGGTTTTTTGATAAATATAGATCTAGCTTGTGACTTTAAAATAAATTGTCCGCATATATAACAAAACTTATCCGCTGGATTTTTGCAAAATCGACAACTAGAACTTGCAATTTTATATAAAATCGTCTTAAACACTTGACTGTACTGTAAACAAGGCAGAAACAAACTAAACTATAGAAAACAAAAAATCTGCCCTTAAAGGTTTATAGAATACTGTAAAAATACCCCTCTACGGTCTTGTGGCAATTCCTACATTGACCAGTCCAAAGTCAGGTACAAATTTCAATCACCACGGATATAAAGGAGAAACAGTTACTTGAAAATGGGACGTGCTTGGCCATTTCTATAAAAAGGTGTTTTAATAACTACCTAAATGAAACGCAAAACGGTATTATCAGGAAATTGTGGATCAGATCCTGATGAAGAATTAGAATTACCGGGAAACATGTTGTCCAGTTTTAAAGGCGCAATCGATGCTGGTAGTTTCTAGCTATGAGGAATAGGCCTAAGTAGTTGGCCTAAGTTGTCATAGGTTTCTTTCATTGTCACTGAATGAACTAAAGGAATCGATGCGTTTTTGTTTCCATTATGAAGCAAGACTGCTTTCAAGCTGTATTTCGATGAATCTATGAAAATACTCCACTCGAAAAGTACATATTCCATACTAAGCTCATTCATTAAGCCATCAATATCACAGCAGACACATAGCGATTCAACCGTTTTATAAAAACTTGAAAATGTTACATTCCGTTTTCGGCAAAGTACATGCATTTATATCTAACAGGTTCCACTGTGGAAGTCTGGAACCAAGAAGTTCCGATTTTTGTTTTGACTATCCCAGGTCACGTACCAAATCATTTAATTCATTCTGACTTATTAAGTAAGGTTCACTGGTAGTTGTTAAAAATGCTGGGTCACGACTGGTATTATCAGGAAATTGGGGATCAGATCCTGATGAAGAATTAGAATCACCGGAAAACATGTTGTCCAGGTTTAAAGGCGCAATCGATGCTGGTAGTTTCTAGCTATGAGGAATAGGGCAAAGTACAGAAAGCAAATTTGGATATTGAATTTTGTCCCTTTGTTTTTTTGAAATCCCTTCTGTTTTAGTGATCCAAACGTAGCAATCACTTACATGGTCAGTAGGTACTCTCCACACCATAGGAACAGCAAAAGGCATAGATTTCTTCTTGCCATGCATATACTGCACTAAATTTACGTGACAACTCACACAACAAACATGCTGAGCCCAACTTTTATCTTAATCTCCAATTTGACACTTAAAATATAAACGAGAGGTTTTTTGATAAATATAGATCTAGTTTGTGACTTTAAAATAAATTGTCCGCATATATAACAATACTTATCCGCTGGATTTTTGCAAAATCGACAACTAGAACTTGCAATTTTATATAAAATCGTCTTAAACACTTGACTGTACTGTAAACAAGGCAGAAACAAACTAAACTATAGAAAACAATAAATCTGCCCTTAAAGGTTTATAGAATACTGTAAAAATACCCCTCTACGGTCTTGTGGCAATTCCTACATTGTCCAGTCCAAAGTCAGGTACAAATTTCAATCACCACGGATATAAAAGAGAAACAGTTACGTGAAAATGGGACGTGCTTGGCCATTTCTATAAAAAGGTGTTTTAATAACTACCTAAATGAAACGCAAAACGGTATTATCAGGAAATTGTGGATCAGATCCTGATGAAGAATTAGAATTACCGGGAAACATGTTGTCCAGTTTTAAAGGCGCAATCGATGCTGGTAGTTTCTAGCTATGAGGAATAGGCCTAAGTAGTTGGCCTAAGTTGTCATAGGTTTCTTTCATTGTCACTGAATGAACTAAAGGAATCGATGCGTTTTTGTTTCCATTATGAAGCAAGACTGCTTTCAAGCTGTATTTCGATGAATCTATGAAAATACTCCACTCGAAAAGTACATATTCCATACTAAGCTCATTCATTAAGCCGTCAATATCACAGCAGACACATAGCGATTCAACCGTTTTATAAAAACTTGAAAATGTTACATTCCGTTTTCGGCAAAGTACATGCATTTATATCTAACAGGTTCCACTGTGGAAGTCTGGAACCAAGAAGTTCCGATTTTTGTTTTGACTATCCCAGGTCACGTACCAAATCATTTAATTCATTCTGACTTATTAACTAAGGTTCACTGGTAGTTGTTAAAAATGCTGGGTCACGACTGGTATTATCAGGAAATTGTGGATCAGATCCTGATGAAGAATTAGAATCACCGGGAAACATGTTGTCCAGGTTTAAAGGCACAATCGATGCTGGTAGTTTCTAGCTATGAGGAATAGGGCAAAGTACAGAAAGCAAATTTGGATATTGAATTTTGTCCCTTTGTTTTTTTGAAATCCCTTCTGTTTTAGTGATCCAAAGGTAGCAATCACTTACATGGTCAGTAGGTACTCTCCACACCATAGGAACAGCAAAAGGCATAGATTTCTTCTTGCCATGCATATACTGCACTAAATTTACGTGACAACTTACACAACAAACATGCGGAGCCCAACTTTTATCTTGATCTCCAATTTGACACTTAAAATATAAACGAGAGGTTTTTTGATAAATATAGATCTAGCTTGTGACTTTAAAATAAATTGTCCGCATATATAACAAAACTTATCCGCTGGATTTTTACAAAATCGACAACTAGAACTTGCAATTTTATATAAAATCGTCTTAAACACTTGACTGTACTGTAAACAAGACAGAAACAAACTAAACTATAGAAAACAATAAATCTGCCCTTAAAGGTTTATAGAATACTGTAAAAATACCCCTCTACGGTCTTGTGGCAATTCCTACATTGTCCAGTCCAAAGTCAGGTACACATTTCAATCACCACGGATATAAAGGAGAAACAGTTACGTGAAAATGGGACGTGCTTAGCCATTTCTATAAAAAGGTGTTTTAATAACTACCTAAATGAAACGCAAAAATTGCATTCTCAACAATGTTATAAAAATCATGTCGACCTGGGTAACGCTCCTCGTATTTCTTGAGCTTTGATACGTTCTTGAAATATCTTTGAACCAACAAGCAACATCAGGAATCGATGGGCTGGCAGTCAGGCACGACTGATTCTAAAATTTAATGAAGCAGAATATGCGAAAAAAAAACCACCATCACGAAAAGAAAACAAAACGTCCTTATAAATGTCGGTTGCGGGGAAATAGTATTTGCTTAAAAGCATCGGGAGTAGATAGAGAACGTGTTTTGCCTTTTTCACATTTCGTTGTTTTAATACCGAGAAAACTTTAATTCTGCTCAGATAGAGGCCGTTATTTATGACCATGCGAATGGTCTTTATTACCAGATATATTTCTAGTATAACTTCTACGTTCATGCTGGAACTGTTAAAGTACTTAGAAATTTTTGTATAAAAGTTATCTGATATGTGGGAGAAATAGAGATTTTGTTTTATACCAAGATAACGTGAAAAACTATTTTTTGAAAATTGTGGTCGACTTATGATTGAAAACAAATATTTCCCTACACTACAAGAGTACTGGAAAATTTTCCATCCACAACATGAAAATGTTGTCTCGTCAAAAATATTCTGGTTATATAATTGGGTTTTTGAATAAAAAATAATTATTGATTTTTTTACTTTATTTTAAAACTTTATCATAAATAATATTGATAATCGATGCGAAAAACTTTTTAAAAATTTGTTACAATTAATTATAAATGAATTAAAATGTATAAAAATTAAAATATCACGTGACTATGAACGCGCCGCGATCAGCTGTTATGTTTGTGACATCAGAATACTAAAATATTTTCACGTCAGTACTGTCAACGACTTATATTCGTATATATGTATATACATATATACATATATTTGAAAAACCGAAATTTTTCATCCGTACTACCACGTACCTCTGCTCGTCTCAAATCAGTCGCCGTCACCATGCCGAGACAAGTACCTCCCAGGACCGGTTTCTGGCCTCACAGCCGTCATCAGCTGGGCTCGAGCTCAACGCAGGGAGACAGCTGAAACGAAACGAACAGAGCAAGACCAAGTCAAGACCAGGTCATATATATATATATATATATATATATATATATATATATATATATATATATATATATATATATATATATATATATAAACATTTTTTTTTGTTGGTTACTTGATCGGGAAGAAGCCCCACCTATCCCTTCAACTGGATGACATATGTTTCATCTCTCGAGGTTCAGACTCATCAAGGCGTCGACATATACCATACCATCTAGAATAGGGAGACCCTATCCACAGCCAACAACCCATGTTTTCGCCGACTTCCCATCGGATGGCGTATATATGTAATGTTGGTTTCAAATCGATAGCAAACCAACAAATGAAGTCAAAGATATAGGTTAAATCTATCGAACAATGACAGATTAAATTTAAAGAGATTTACCACTAAACACCAAATCACTTTTTTTGAACTGAGATGATTTAATCTTCTCGAGATTAAATTATCTCCTGATGATGCTAACATGGTTAGCGAAACGTGCGTCGAGCAGTTCAAAAAAAGTAATTTGGTGTTTAGTGGTAAATCTCTTCAAATTTAGTGTTTCACATCAAAGGTTCCAATAGAAGAATTGAAGGACAGATTGATAAATTGTTTTATTTACCCGAGACTCCGATTCTTTCAGAACGTCTTTTCAGAAAGAGCTCGAAATAAAATTTCGATATAACCGAATTGCTCCGAGGGAACCGATATTGGCGATATTGGCCTTCGGCCTTCGGTGTCATCGGTACTAGGTTTAAAAATGTATTTTCAATTTGATATAACTTTTTAATTATAAGGAAAAAATAAAACAAAAATAGTTTTGTTATAAAACTTGTATATGATCTTTCAATTTATGACAACAAAAATTTGGTTCAAAAGCCAAATTGCGCTTGCGTTGGAAGATAACCTTAATAATTTCAGCCATATTAGATTGTCAGTTGTTGACAGGATTTGATTCAACAGCTTCAAAAAAATAAGATCCTGTCACTCCTTCAGTTCAAGATCCGCACCAAACAGTGACTTTATGGGGATAAAGAGGTAACCCCTGAATCACCTGCAGATTTTCCTCGGTCTACATCTTGCAGTTATGTTGGTTCACAAACCGATTCAGCCAGAAGTGCTCTTAGTCGGAAGAGAGGCAAATCTAGTTTGGTCTCCAGTTTATTCTACATTTTGTTCTCCAATTTGTTCTCTAGTTTGTTCTCCAGTTACGAGAAGACTACGCTCGAAAAATCTGTCGAACTGAACAAGCATTTTGATATTAGGTACCAATAATTTCTACACACTCTTGAATCGTATATATTTCTCCTTTACTGAAATCAGCATAGCAATGAATCCACTAAAATTAAGTACCGCATCAACTGTAGAAAATAGTTAGCAAAAAGTTTCCGTTTCTTCTACAAATACTTTACTGAAGTTGAGACTAACACTGCGAACAATAAAAGTTAAAAAATGTTATTAAAATCAATTCTAAATGGTTAAGATATATTTTTCAAATGTTGCTTACATCACGCGGAAGGCTTTTGACATGAAATTTAACCTATCTATCTTTTTTTTTTTTCCTACAGCAAAAACCTATATATTTGTCTGCCATCATATGTCAAGGACCGTCATGTTGGAGAATATTACTCAATCATGAAATGCATAATCAAAAATCCTTAAAATTCTACTGCCCAGTCGAATTCTAAGAATAAGAGGAAGACACTATTCCTCATCTCTTAATCGTGGCGTTAATTAAATCAAATTCATGCCGCAGGACGAGAATCGGCGGTAGCTGCAGGCAAAACCAAACTGATCTTTTAATTGCGCGTAGCGGCCTCAGACCGGGTCGTTATGTCGGAATGCAATCTTAATTCATTGTTGTAAAGACGATTCTTGTTGCTAACCGTCCAGTCATCGAAACTTTTTCGTCCAATTCTTCTTATTTTCTATTCTTCATATTTTTTCGTATAATTCATTGATACGTTGTTGCCGTAGGAATAACAAAATAATAACATTTATCTTTTTTGTAAGTGAGTTTTAAAGATTGTCCAACAAGAATGTCAGATATGAGGTACAATTATAACTACAAGTGATAGGGCGGTAACTTTTATTTTATCTTGAAGAACCAATATTGAAAATAATATCGTCCAAATTCCCTTTAAGGCCTTCTGGAGACCCAATTTTCGATTACTCTTTCACGCTGAATGTTTCGTTTAAGGTCACGAATAGTTCGGAGTTTATTTCTATAAACCGGAGATTTAACATAACCCCTAAAAATATTCTAAGAACCTTTCTCTATGGGAATATATTTATGACAAATATTAAAATTTCCGAATTATCATTTTTGGTTTCAATTATCTTATTTTAAAGTTCTGACACTCCTATTTGACACTTATACGAGGTGTGGCTATAAAATAACGAGACTGACGCTGCTAAGTACGCATACGCCAAACGTCAGCGACCAACAGCTATTTAGCGTGAGGCCTTCTCTTTCGAATACAGTACCTCTCGCTTCTGTTAACAAATCCGTACAACCATAGCCTTCGTTCGCGTTAGAGTTGGTTTTTTGTTTCGCCTAAAAAAATGTTAAGTGCAACAATAGAGTAACGAATTATGAAATTTCACTTGAAACTTGGAAAACCGCTACTGAAAGTTATAATTTATTGAAAGAAGTGTATGCCAATGAATGTTTATCGCATGCACGTGTTTTTGAATAATCTAAGCGTTTTCAAATTGGCCGAGAAGATGTTGAAAATCATCCATGCCCGGCTCGCCCTTCCATATCAAAAACGGATGCTAATATCGAAAAAAACGGTAATCTGGTTCGATCTGACCGTCGGTTAAGTATTCGAGCGATTGCTGAAACTGTAGAAATTGACAAAGAGTGCGTAAAAAGTGTGTCCGAAATGGTCCCTAAAATTCTCGCCTTTGAACAACAAGAAGCTCACAAAAATATTTGTACTGGCCCTTTGAATGCCATTGAAAATAACCCAAACTTATTGACAACGATAATAACATGTGACGAATCGTGATCTTTTACTTATGATCCTGAAACGAAGCGAAAATCCATGCACTGGCAGAGCCCAAATTCACCGACAGTCAAAAAAGCTCGAATGAGCAAATTAGAATTCAAAGCAATGATGATTTTTTTTCAATATTCATGGAATTGTGTACCTTCACTGGGTCCCTGAAACTCAAACTATTAATCAACATTACTACCTTCACGTTCTTGCTGAACTCCCTGAAAGAATAAGGAAAAAACGACCCGACTTGTGGGGTCCAAGTCATGGGTTCTCAAAGCCAAGTCATGGATTCTCCACCAAGACAATGCGCCGGCTCATTCCCCATTATCTGTCAAGAGGTTTCTAGCCAAGTACAGTATTCAAGTGTTAGATCATCCGCCTTAATCGCCGAATTTTGCGCAGTGCGACTTCTATTTGTTTCCTAAGATGAAATCTGCATTAAGAGGAACAAGATTTGAGTCCATTTAAACTGTGAAAGAGAAAGCGGCACGCATTCTGAAGGAGCTGAGAGAAGAAGACTTCCAGCACTTTTTCAAAAAATGGAAGATTCGCATGGAGCGTTGTATGGATAGAGGAGGGGTGTATATTGAAGATGATAATAATTAAATATGTATGAAATCAAAATAAAATGTTTTGCAGCAACAGGCTGTAGTGTATATACATACGTTTATCATCAATATCAGCTTTTGATAACTAAAGTTAAGCGACAGACGTGGCGGTCGATATCTGGAAAGCTGACCCTAATATGGGCAGCCCATATGGGCAGCCCAATAAACCAACCCTTATAAACGGTTATCCATTTTGTACTTAAGTAAAATTTAAAAAAAAGCACACAAAAATAGACCTTAATAATAATAGCGTTAATGTGAAACTTTCGGGCACTTTTTATAAATATAGCCGGATAACAAGGATCATTACCCTTATTATAAGTGCAACTAAATGAAAAATTAATTGATGGTGCTTTATTAGTGCATCCCACAATAGAAGTGCATAATTGTGTTCCATTACAACGATGGTTAAAATGCCATGGCCGTCCCGAACATGAAAATAAAACAGAACTTATTAAAATATTAGGATGACAATTATATTCATATTAGTTTTATATTTATTATATTTACAACATTATATTTATTATATTTATAACATTATGTGTACATTTTTAACTTTATATTTATAACATTACATTTATTTTTATATTAAGTTTGGAGCAAATTTTAATTTTCATTTCTTTCAATACTTTTATACTCCACATAGGAGCAATTAGCAGCAATTAAAATAATTAACTTGCGCCATGAGTTTGTTTATATTGAGGTTATAGCATGAGCTATTAGATTAACAATTACCTGATTACATGATTTTTTTTACCCAACTGTTAGGGTCAGGATGTTCTGTTGTTAGACCACTTTCTTTGAAATGAAGTGAACAAATATACATATCTTTGTCAATATGATGCAGTTGTAATCGGCCATCACCTCGTCCACATTTTTTAACTCACAAATCACATTTAGTACACTTTGTACAAATTTTTATGTTTTTGTTTCGTTCATTTAATAAATTTTCTGAATGAAATGAATGAAATGAATTTCTACACGTATAGCTGCAACACATCCCATAACAACGTTTTTTTGCTCCCTTTTTTACTGATAACATTATATATTTTTATTAAAATGCCTGTATTAATATTTTTCTTGAAGTATATAACAAGTATAGAAGAAGAAGAATATACTACTGATAGTGAATTAATAATTAAATATGTTTTTTTGTTAATTAAATTAAAAACATAATATTCACAGCTTATAGACGCATAAAGTGCCCGAAAAACATGGCGGAAGTTGAGGCATGCGCCCAAAAAATTTTCAACTATGAAAAGGACTATTGAGATTTCGATATTTTATTTTATTTTATTTTTGAGGCAATTTTCTATGACTTTTCCGCACATTTCGGCTGATATCTCGACCATGACTTGACAAATGTTGGTTTTCAGCTGCTGCTGGTTTGAAAACTTTTAATATTGTCTATGAAAACACGATCTTTCGCATAGCCCCACAAAAAAAGTCCAACGGCATCAAATTGCATGATCTCGGCGGCCAATTGACATCACCAAATCTCGAAATTAAGGGGTATGGGAACTTCTCACGCAATAAACCCAAAATTTGTCGTGTTGTGGGACTTGTGGCGCCATCTTGTTGGAACCTCATATCGCTCGGATCGAAATCTTCAATTTCTGGCTGCTATTGACGCTAACAGTCACTCCTTCGTTTTCGAAGAACTACGGGCCAGTGACACCACCAAACCATAACGCGCACTAAACAGTCACCTTTTGCAGATGCAATGGACTCTACACAATCACTTGTGGGTTTTCAGAGCCCCATATACGGCGTATGCGTCGAGCGAAATGAGCCCCATCGCTGAAAAAGATTTTGTTCGAAAAATTAGGTGAATGTTCAAGTACCCAATCGCCGTATGCTTGGCGCACTCCATGGTCGGCAAGCTTCAATTCTTGTGTGAGTTGAATTTTGTAAGGATGAAGATACAAGTCCGAATGCAAAATACGGCCGAAGAATCGATAAATTTGGGTCTTCAGCCACACTTTCACTAACAGCAGCGATATTCTCCATCGAGCGTGCGATATCATAAAACAGATGTCTTACAACATTCGTAACAGACCCAGTATTTTTAAATTTCTTGACGGTGTTGGAAATTGTGCGCTCAGAAAGACGATTATGACGACCACACTCTGCTCGTAAGACGTGAAACGTGGCTACGGCATAATCACGATTTTTGTAAAAGCTTTTAACAATTCTAATGCATTGTTCAGTAGTTAAACGATGCATATTGTGAAACGCCAAATCTTAAACTTAACAAATCACACTTTAGATGACATTTAAGTTTGACAGTTGTCAAAATACAGGACTTTATTTTCCGAAACACGAAATGGATAACCCTGTATATAGGGTATACTGATATCAAGTCTATATGAATATAGATATCAACTAGTGCGAATTAGGTCAAAACCCAAATATTGAAGAGTACTTGAATTTTCACACTCTGGAATCCAGTACCATATTTATTAAACATAAATATGGTACTAGGTTTTCCATTCCTTGTATCATTTTCCCATTTCCACAACACGTCGTAGGGTGAATCTTTAAAAGCCTCTTGAAATAACGAAATTATATTGTTCGTTAAATAAACTCCCTTCATTGTCGAACCCAAACTAAAGTATATAACACCATTGTTCATATGATCTAAGAAATGTTTCAACTCCTAAAAATAGAGAGATTATTTTTTATTTTATTGGTCCCTAAAATTATAAATATGTATTTACAGGGCTTAAAATGTTATTGGGTTTAGGAAACCAAATACCTCCTAACTCCACAGCTGCAGGCGGTACAGGCATTATTATATTATTCTTGAATGGGTAATTAAGTGAAAATGAATTCGAACATACACTAAATATAAACCGGAAAGAACCCGTTCTTTTAAAGAATGGTCTTTTGGTAATGCATCACGAGATTGCACTCCTAGTTTTCATGTGTCCAAGTTCCTTGATGAGGAGAAACTTTCTCAAACTTAGTTTCTCCTGATGAAGGAACTTGATGAACACTTGAAAATGATGAGTGTGATCTCGTCGAAACGTCGTAAAAACACACAAGTACTTCCTAGTACTACGCACCAAGTGATATACACCCGAAAAAATTCGTCAGCATACAGCAGCATCCGTGAGTCACTAGCCATAAATCAAGCGAACACTTGAGACTGCCAAATAATATGACGAAATGTCACGACCATGTCATTATTTACAACCATAATATATATATATATATATATATATATATATATATATATATATATATATATATATATATATATATATATATATATATACATATTTTATTAAACTCGAAGAGATTTACCACAAAACACCAAATCACTTTTTGAAACTTCTCGACGCACGTTTCGCTAACCATGTTAGCATCATCAGTAGATGATTTAATCTAAAAATACTAACAACAATTTACAATACATAAAATATACAAATATACAATGATCTATATAATGTACAATACAATTGAATTTGTATAAAAATTTATATTTTTTACCATTATAAATAGCGTTTTATATAAAAATGTAGTATAAAATAGAATTTATATTATAATCTTCTATTGGAACCTTCGGTGTGAAACACTAAAATCTAAGATTAAATCATCTCCAGATGATGCTCACATAGTTAGCGAAACGTGCGTTGCGTCGAGAAGTTTCAAAAAGTGATTTGGTGTTTTGTGATAAATTTCTTCGAGTTTAATAATAATATATATATATATATATATATATATATATATATATATATATATATATATATATATATATATATATATATAGACCTATTTCTTGACCTGCATGCTCCCCGGATTTAACGCCCTGCGATTTCTTTTTGAGGAGGTATTTAAAAAAATTAGTTTATCACGATCGAGAAGTAAATACTGTGAAAGAACTATAACAGCGCATCGAAAACGCTTTTGATGTTACCATATCCATGTATAGTGGACACCGGAATTTTATTTTTGACGCCCAGCAAGATTTTGCAATAACCGAACAAATGGTGAAAATTTGCTAAATTGGCTTCTCTTTGCGAGTTCTAAAACGCAATGGTCGAGAATATCGAAAAGTCAAGTTTTCACGTATTCTAATTGTTAATAACTTCTTTATTTAGCAACTTTTATATAAATTATTTTTGGCAAAATTACTTACTTTTACAAGTTAATATATATATATATATATATATATATATATATATATATATATATATATATATATATATATATATATATATATATATATATATATAACATATTATAACAAAGACATCTAATTAATATTTTTTTTGCAGAAACCCTTGGGCTTAGGGATTCCTCCTGTCCAAGAATATGTCAACCGAACGCTTATGGTGATCCTGTGTGTGGATCGGACAGTGTTATATACG
Source organism: Cosmopolites sordidus (assembly GCA_031761425.1). Lineage (NCBI taxonomy): Eukaryota > Metazoa > Arthropoda > Insecta > Coleoptera > Curculionidae > Cosmopolites > Cosmopolites sordidus. Next base: position 83,217 of record JARFXV010002235.1, read on the forward strand.
CTAATATATGCGAAATGAAGAAAAAAACATGCGGCAAAGGTAAAAAAACTCACGAGAAATATAATTTTCCCTTTAATTTACGAAGTATCTCCAATTTCTTAGGTGTAATTCTAGCGTCTGATCCTGGCCTGTGTCAAAGGTCATCCGGTTCAAAATGTGAACACAAGTGCGGCTCTGAAAAGGACCCAGTATGTGGTACCGACGGTCGTACCTATCTCAACAGGTGCATGTTACAAGTGGAGATATGCAGGTGAGATAAGAGCTCGTACTACACTACCATCCATAAGTATATAGGTAGACGATTTTGTTGAAACAGATTGTGTTTTTGGAGTGGTATTTATTTGGAGTATTCCCATGTAAGATATAACACGTTTATTATACGGTATTGAACATAAATATCTTGTACATTACGCACAAATGTCCTCACTCGACGTTTTTATTCGAGGATAGAGTGAAAAGTCGGATACTTTTCGATGTATAGTCCTTTCATTTCATCTTAAGCTCCATGAATTTCATAGTAATATATCATCTCAACAGCACTGTGGCCCGAAAACGGAATTGTAAAAAAGTAAAAGCAGAGCTGTGTCCCCGCAACCTCATTATTCACTAGACTTGAGTCCTTGACTTTTTTCTATTCCTAAAATTGAAGAACTACCTTAAACGATACAATTTCAGGACATTGGAGAGCACTGAAAGGGCCGCAACCCACAAAACTGAATATGATAACAGTATCAGTCTTTTAGTATACCGTTACCAGCGCTGTGCGACCTTCCAAAAAAACAATATTGAAGGATACTATGTATAATTGTAAATGGAATAAAGAAATTATAAAAAATCAGCCTCGTTAATATATTTAGACACTTTGTACGAAGTAAATGAGAGATCTCAAATATTCCTTTCGGGATTTAATTCTGATATCAATGACGCCTAAGTACTTATGGCCGACAGTGTAGACGTAAGGCATACTTTAAAATATTTTTCTGATTCCAGGTTGGGTATAGCGTTATCTCACTTGGGTCCATGCAACAACATCAGTGCCCATCGTGAAAACTGCCCGGTAGACTGTCGACAAGCGCCTCTGGATGGACCGATCTGTGGAAGTGACGGCAACGTATACAAAAGCACCTGTCAGATGAAATTACTTACATGCGGGTAAGTCATCTAATTGATTGTTGGTACGGATAATTGCTGAGCACATCCAATGTTAAGCTTAAGAAATTATGGTTAAAAGGAACTATAAAGTAACTGAACTTTATTGCGTAGGTCACTGAAAAAATTTCTGTAATCAGGCAAAGCTTGTAGTCATTTAATTAACATCATCATCAAAAACGTTGACATTATGTTATTGTAAAAAATTTTGACAGATTAAAGAACGTGAAACATTTTCAATTAGAGAGGGCCTTAGAAAAATTCACAGCAGGAAAAGATAACATTACCATGGAATTGATTAAATATACGAGTGATGTACATAAAAAAAATAAAAAGTAGAAAAAAAATATGAACAAAATAATAAAAAATAGAGAAATGCCAAAATGGTGGAATAATTTTTGCAATATGTAAGGAAAAAGAAGAAATTGTATAACTAATACAGAAATAAATCTCTCAAATGTCCCTGGGAAGATATTGGCAAAAGTAATAAAGAAAATAATAAAAAAACACATCGAAACAACATTAGAAGAGAGGCAAGGGAAGTTCAGAAGTGGTAGAAGACAATAATGTAATAAATTTAATGCAAGAAAAGCACTAAAAAACTTTTATACAACATTCATTTTTATATTTTATGTTGTTTACAAGAACTTTAACAATGACAAACGTATACATAATATAAAAAATTTTGAGTCAATATTTCACGGATTTCTCATCAGCCCAATTTCGATTATGATTTTCCAGACAAGGTGTTGTGAAAACCAACAAAAAATACTGTCAAACAACCAGGCATTGTCGAGAATCTTGTTGGAGAAACGCTAGGCCAGCATGCGGATCAGACGGTAAAATTTACACCAACGTTTGCAAGATGAAATCAAAGAATTGTGGGTGAGTATCGTACCTTTTCCTTTTGTTTTACTCGTTTCTATCATTTACATCATTTAAATATTGATGATTATTTCAGCAAACACGTGTTTGAGGTGCCGATGGCCCATTGTGTAGCTCAAGAACGTACTACCACCAGCACCAACTGTCCGATGGATTGTGAAGATGAAATTGAGAAACCAACATGCGGTTCTGATGGGTATATCTACAAGAGTGAATGCGAATTGAAGATGCTTAATTGCGGGTAAGAATGTTTGTAAGATAAATGTAAGAATCATTTTAAGGAGTTTGAGTATGGAAACTAATTTTTCCCTAATTATAAATATGTCCTTTATTTTCTTCTTTTTCTTATTGGTCTGGTCCTTCCACGGTTTCTGATCTACCTCTTTTTTGTAATTTTCTATTCGTCCCTCCTTTAATTCTACTTGGTATTCAGGTTTCTGGCATTCACTCCACGTTGACGTTTTTATAGCGTATGTTGAGAAACTGAAATTTTGGAACAGAAAAATTTTTGTAGAGCCGTACAATTACTCCTGTTTTTCATAACTGTATACAATCTCAGAAGAAACACGATTTAAAGAGGCTTTTGAGGACACTGTTATTAAGACAAAAATATCAAACCATTTGCAGTACCTGAGTGACGAGTTCAAGCGTTACTTTCTTAACTAGTGAGATAATAACATGTAGAGATTAGCAACGGATCCATTCGATATTGATATAGACTTGTTACTAGAAAACCTCCAAGAGCAAGCGTTGGAAATGATAAACAACATTCTGCTACGAAATACGACTAAGCATTATTCTGGGTCAAGCACTTTCAAAGTTTATCCCTCCCATATGAGAGCAAGCGCTGTAATTGTATTTACCTTTTTCGGGCACCTATTTATATGAAAAGGCGTTTTCACCAGTAGTAGCCATAAAAATAAAGTACAGAAGCAAACTCGATATTGCCAGTGATTTACGTTGTTCATTTTGTTCTATACCACCAAGAATTGGGAATGTTGTGCAATGCAACTTCATCAGTCTCATTGAGTGATTTGTTCCATTTATGTTGATTAAACAAACCTTCGAGAGTTTTATTCGTTTTTATTGTAGGTACCCTAATTAAATTGTGACTCTGGGGCGTGGATATTTTTTGTTTGCACAAGGGAGGCGTGATAAAGAAAAGTTTGGAGACTCCTGGTTTAGTATAAGTGATAGAAGAAAATAAACAATAAATTTGCTTTAAAATAATTAATCTACCCAATTTTAATTCCTTGTTAATAAACTTGCTGGCCTCTTAGTAATATAATACGAGGGTTGTTATTTATGTATCCGGTATAATAAATAAAAACAAATACTTATCATTGAAAATGGTTTGGTTGTTATTCAAAATATTCTCCGCGATGATTGATACACTTTTGCATATGTTTGAACCAATTTTCATAGCACTTCCATTCCGATTCCAATCTCCTAAACATGCATTGTGAACGCATCAACCGCTTCTTCTGACGTCGAAACCCGTTGACCACGTAGTTTATTCTTCACGGACGGGAACAAAAAGAAATCATTGGGTGCCAAATCAGAACTGTACGGCGGATGACCCAATTCGATGTTTTAACCTGTTAATATTGTATAAAGTTGTTTGGTCCGATGATTGCTTCGCTGGTTATTTTTTCTTATTTCTTCAGACTTCTGACAAACAAATGGATGTGTACCATTCGGAATTGACCGTTCTACAATTATCTAGTAGCACTGTAGCCACATACCCATTTATCCCAAAAAAACAGACGACCATTTGCTTCGAAGTGCTTCTTGCGCGAACAACTTTTGAGGAGTTTGACTCATTTTGAAAGACCCATACTGACTGCTGTTTACTTTCAGGCTCATACGCATAGATCCAAGATTCGTCACATGGATAGTTGTTATACACGGCTTTTGACGCACCACGATTGTATTTTTTAGAGCATTTCTTTACACCAATCGACACGAACCTCTTTTTGAGCGATTGTCAAATTATGCCGAATCCAACACGCACAAATCTTTTTCACGGCTAAATGTTCATATAAAATATTGTTTATGGTTATCATACTAATGCGCAGGGATGCCTTAATCTTACCACATGTCACATGACGATCTTCTTTATCAGTTCGCGTACAGTATTGATGTTTTCTGGCACAACAACCGATTTTGGACAACATTCTTTAAATTCGTCCGTGACTGAACGGACGACCACGATCAAATTCACTAAACCACTAATAACAGTGGTTTTAGATGATGCTTCATCATTAAAAGTCGAAGTAAGTTGATCGATGCACTGTTGTTCAGATATTTCACGTCGAAAGCCTAGTAAATCATCGCACGAAAATTCTCACGAGTTAATTCTATTTTTTGACTGAGATGAAATTTTCAAGTGCGTGTACAGTCAACAATATCAAACTTTACAATGTATATGTCAGTAGATGCCTAGCAACACCATTGTTGCCAATTCCGGATACATAAATAGCAACCCTCGTATTGTGGTTTTTTAATTAAATGGAAATTGTTTTACAGGAATATCCGACGAGTGGTTAAAGTCGATTTTGAAAAATGCAAAAACCGCCTGGTAAAATGCTCCAAACTTGAATGTTCCACCGAACTAGATCCGGTCTGTGGAACGGACGCCAAGACGTATGCCAACCAATGTCATTTGAGTGCAGCGACTTGTCTCAAAGGTATCCAACTAGCCCATTTGGGTAACTGCACGGAACTCAAAGAGGATTCCTGTCCAGAATACTGCGAAGATGTCGTTGAAGAAGAACCAGTCTGCGGCAGTGACGGGAACGTTTACAAGTACCGTAAAATAAAATTTTCTCTGACTTGTTGTTTCATTCAAAATTGTTTTCGTTCAGATCTAGTTGTCATCTAAGAAAAGAGACCTGCGGTCAGTTGGTGATAGAGGTTCCTCCGCAACATTGTCGCACTACCGCTCTCTGCAACGAAGAATGTAGCGAAGATAGAAACTTCGTCTGTGGATCAGATAACAAAATCTACAGGAGTGAATGTGAAATGAAACGCGACAATTGTGGGTAAGTTAAAAGTGAAAATTTTAGTCTACAACGTGATATACGAGGACTGATCTCACTAATAGAAAATCAGTTTTCAAATCTCGAATAATCCTTTATTTCCCTGAAGATAGTTTCTAGAGCAACTGCAGAATGCAGTTAAGGCTGGTATGTCTTTTTCTTAGTTTTTTTAAGGTTTTAAAACAAACGGAAGTCGAAAGGAGCCAAATGTGGTGAATATGGTGGAAGTTCGGTCAATTTGTACTTCAATTAATTCAATTTTTCTATTCCCTAAATACCTTTAGGAACAATGAGCTTTTTCTGGATATTGATTTTTTATCTTCTACAAAACGAATATTTGTAATCGATTTTTTAATACAGCTTCTTCAAAAGTCTAGCGTCTTATAATCTACCTTATACAATTTTCAATAAAATTAAGCAACTCCTCTAGCAAATTAAGCAACCGCTCTACACCAATCAAGTCGATTGCGTCGATGCTCTGGAGTTAGAGATAGCGCCCAACGAGGATGATATGAAAAAAATCCAAAACTTCTTATCCGGCTATAAACACTCACCACGTTTCGCCAAAATCTCATTTGACATTTTCAAGTGTTCCGCTTCGACTGAAGAGTCCAACTGACTGGTCAGATCAGCGGATCGACACCCGAAATGATTTAGAAACATATTCTACCATCCGTGAAAATATCAGATGTAACATATATATATATATATATATATATATATATATATATATATATATATATATATATATAGGGGAAGTCCGGGCAAAGTGGACACCTTAAACTTTGACGACCTATGACAAGAAAATTAATAGACACAGAAATAAAATAACAACTGAGTATGAATCAGTATGTATTAAAGTTTTTAATAGAATCAACAAAAATTAAGTAACAACATTTTACTTAAAATTATTAATAATACTGCAATTGGTACCACTATCCGCCATCCGCTTTGCCCAACCCACCGGGTAGAGTAGATAGGGTCATAGGGCAAAGTGAACACACGGTTAATTAAAGAACAATTACCGAAATCAACATAAGAAGAATAAAATTAATGATGAATATAGCCACTCAATTATCAGTGCCGCTGTTACAAAGAATTATGCCTTCCCGTTTGTAAGCCGTGCATTTTTCGTGAGTCCGTTGTAATCTTGTAATCTAGCTCTATGTAATCTTCTCCACAAAAATAGCATGTATAGTTTTCAACATTTTCTTTGATTTTAGATTTCTTAACTTGTGTTTTTGGTCGTTTTAACATCTTTGGTCCTTTTAATATTTTTCTTTAGCGTAGTCTTTGGTTTTATTTTTAAATATATGTCAATGTTTTTCAGAACTTTGGTGTTTACTTTAATATATTTAGCTTGTTGTTCTTCCATTAGAAGAGTGCTGGTAAACTGAATTTTTCGTTTGTGAGTCCCAGTGGGAACATGAGGAGTTGGGGACGGTCTTATTTTTATTGGATTCAAATAAGACGCAGGTGGAGGAGTAGAAGGCTATAGTATTATGTTATTGGCATTATATTGGAGTGCATCTTCTTCATTTGGTTTTTTTAAGGTAGCATAGGCACTTGTTTATTGTGTCTCTGCATCTTGAACCGCTAGATTCAAGTGTCCAGTAGAAATTTTTAGAACATCAGGATTGCAGAGTTTAATGACTGAAGGTGGTGTCGAATGAGTTATTTCGGGTAAAGAATCTATCTTCATAGACAAAATACTATGTTGGTCCGCCATTGCATTTTGAATTGCGGAATTCACATGGTCAGTAGATGTGCTGCCTTTATGTCCAAATGATTCTCGAATATCAGAAGTAAAATACCTTGGATTAGTAAGGATGCTGTTGAGAGGGTCTTCTTCATGTAGTTCTGAAATTATTGACGTCGATACACCTCTAGGATCGATTAATCCAGGACAAGGCACCGACTCTATCAGCAAATCATTATTTTCTCTCATTGCCGTGTGAATTTGAACTGTTAGAGTCATGGATTCCGTGCGTTCGACAGTGTCGTCACTTGAAGAATCATCCGGGATATTATCCGAAGTTTTACTTGGTCCAGATGGACTTTGGAGCCTGTTGTCGCAGGTCTGACATCATTGTTCGTTGTTGTAACACCAACATCTTAATAGATTGTCTCCTTAAGAGCAGCTTCTGAATTTGCCATATTAGGATCAGTCTTCATTGTTAAAGATGGTGCAAATTCTTTTTCTTCCCATACAACCATATTGGTTGACCAAATCCCAATGTATTCAAACCATTTGATGGCGTTGTTGGGAGTGGCACATTTCAGATATGCTGGAGCAAAGAATCTGACTACATCGTACTGATTGACTAACCTCCCTGGATGAGCCTTCTGGAATCGATTGATTTCTTGTTCGAAGTATATTTTTAGTGCATCATACACAGCAACGTCCAGTGCTTGCAGTTTGTTCGTGGTGTGCAAGACAAGATCACGACATTGTTTTGCTTTGCGTACTCCAGCGCTGGACAATGTTTGTGGTTTTCATGGTTGTCTAGCAGCAAAAGAACTTCGTTTTCTGCAGTCGACCGAACATGGCCAACAAAAAAATTGAGCCACTCCAGAAATATTTCTCCAGTTATGCATCCTGAACATGAGCAAGTTAGTCGAGTCTTTGGAGGAGAACCATCCAACAGGCGATCTTGCATCCTCTTACGCGCAAATATCATAAACGGTGGTAAGAACGATCCGGTAACATTGTATCAACAAACAATAGTTGTGGTTTTGTCCCTACTTGCTTCTTATCATTGACGGAAAGAACTTGGTGGGTGGTTTCTTTGTTGAAGTTTGGATGCCGATTTCGTCAACATTGTACATCCTACAGTACCATGTACTGTAGGATGCACACTGTACCATACACATTGTACATGTACAGTACCATCAATACAATGTTTTCCGTTTGGTTATTCAACAACTCGTAGAATGTTTCCACTTGCGGACGGTTGAAGCCTCTAAGTCTAACAATCGACGTTGTTTCAGGCATTCTTAGAGTGATTTGCGGATTTCTGCTCATAAATCCTGCAAACCATTCATCACCAGCCTTTGCATTTTTGTATCAACTTTGTGGATATATGACTGTTTTTTTTTGCGCAAACGTAAACCAATGCTTTAAAATTTTCTCGGGTTAAGCCATAAAAAATGTTGTCCATCTCGTGCAAATACGTTTTCGGATCGCCCTCCTATTGTTCATTGAAAACTTTACGAAAACATCCAAGCTGAGCAGTCGAACTACCTTTTTTCCAATGCCTATACAAAGTTGCATAATGTAGATCTTATTTTCTTGCCGTCATCACTGAATTCGGGTAGATTGGTTTTTCTTTTATATTTGTAAACTATCTATAACAATATAAATGAAAACCATTAATCAAAATGCCTACCAGGTAAAACGGATACTACTGGGCAAAGTGGATACCATATCCACTTTGCCCGTGATCGTTTTGCCCAATAGATACTTGTTGAACTTAACCTAACCTACAATGAAATCCAGAAACAACATCTCAATAAAACTTGCAGTATTTCAATAAGAAGCCGTGTTTACACGCGCCATTTTGAAATAGTGAAGGGTATTCGCTTTACCTGGGCTATTCGCTATGCCCGGACTTCCCCTATATATATAATCAGGGTCACTATTATGTATGGAAATGGTGAAAGATCTCGAGAACGCTTTGAGATTTCTTAATGCAATTTTATACACAAACATCAAGAAATTTTTGTCACTTTTTTTTCCTTGTTGCATATTTTGAATCCAAAACTAACTTGATTTGTTTTTTAATAACAGCATTTAGCATCATTGGAAAGAGCATTTTTTCTGAATTCAACGATGTAAATATGGTTATTTTCAAATTAATTTTAAAAAATTGCTAAAAGGTATCTTTTGTAAATATCAGATTTAAAAAAACATCATTTTTTTTATTATTAAAGAACGATTTACAAAAGGTGTTCAAAGTGTCCACCATTCACTTTTTGACAGTAATGGATATGTCGGGCGAAGCCTTAAATTGCTTTTTCTGGCCTATTAACGTAAACCCGACTTTTTAAATCGCACCACAAAAAAAATCGGGTGGTGCCAAGTTTGGTGACCTCACCGGCCATTCGATAGCTCTTTGTCGACCGATCCATCGCTTTGGGAAAGTAGTGTTAAGAAAATTGACTAACGTTAATGTCATAGTGTGCTGGAGCACCATCTAGCTGTAGCCATATTTCCTGGTTCTGGTTAATTAAATTTGGAAACAAAAGCAAAAGTTGAGGGATGATATTTTCTTCCTATAGATCTACTTATCTGCTGTCAAATTACCATCAATGAAAGAGCCACTATTCTTGCCACTAAATCCCATCCAAACATTTAACTTTTGAGAATACTCTAAATGAACCTGTTCCATACTGTGCGGATTAGTATCAGCCCAGTATATACAGTTGTGTCTGTTAATATGGCCATTTAAACAGAATGTTGCTTCATCCGTGAACATAATATTTGAAACACAATTTGGATTGGTATTTATTTTTTCCATCATAACTTCGCAAAACTCAACTCTTCGATCAATATCATCTTCGCTTAATTCTTGTAGAATTTGTATTTTCGAATGATAAACATCTATTTTTATTATTTTTTGGACTCAGCTTTTACACATTTTATGATTTAAAGCTAATTGCTGCATGGAAACCTTTCCATTGTATATTACATCAATCAAAACATTCAACGAATTTTCGATATTAGTTTTTGTTTTTTGTCTTCCTAATTTTGGACGACATTTTTTTTTTAATGCTGCCTGTATCACTGAATCTTTTCACCGTTTTTGAAACGCTCGATTTAGTCATGGTTTTATTCGGATGTACTTCATTAAATACTCGACAAACTTCAGCATAAGTACGTTTTCTGTTACCGCATCCAACAATTGTTAATATTTCAATTCTTTCTCTTTCAGTTAAATACATATTAACTCCATATAAAAATTGAAAGAAATCTGAAATTCACAAATTGACGTTACCAGTTGTCAAGTGTTGTCAAATACTTCATATGTCATCCATAGTTTCATAGCCTACTAAATAAAAAATATATTTACCCTAAAACAGACTGAAACACCTTTTAGCCATTTTTTTCATCTATTTTAAATAAAAACATACAATATTTACCTCGTTGAATTAAGAAAAAAAACTCCGTCGAAATTTTAGAGAGGTAAATCAAAAACGTACCAAATTATTGGCGTACTTAACTTATAACAACTTAAATACATTAACTGAAGACCGAAAATAGTTTTTGTCGCAATTTTGAATCAACAGTCTTTGTCGTGGGGAGATTGCGACGACTGTACTACATTCACATCCTTCAGGACTAATATAGGGGATGATTCTTAATTAAAAAAAAAAATGTTTTAACAAGGTTCATTACTTTATTTATCTTTTATTCATATATTCCTTAAATTTCTAATTCTTATCATAGCTTTTCAATTTGTGATTTTATAAGTTTGCTTTTTTTCTCGGAAACCCTTAGGTTTTTGACCCTAGTGAGGAACTTTTTTCTTTAAAATTATGTCGTTGGTTAAATTTATGAGTTATGAGTTTTAAACCTTTACCTTAGCAAGTCTGATTTCTACAACGTTCCATCCTACCCTTGTAATTTTTCACCTGTTTTTTTTTTTCTTGGTAATTCAAAGAATGTCAAGGTAGATCGAGGCCATCGCTGAAACTGTAACGACCAGTTTTCGATCTAAAGCGAAGAAAACGACGAAGTGTATGCTGACATTTCATTAATAAAACATAGCGCGTCTTTTTTATCCGGCGTTTCAGTTTGGCTCGACTAAGTAAATAAACAAAATTGTCAATGTAGATGGTTTTCTAATTAATTATGATTCGCGGACGATCCGCTACAGTTCGAATCGATTTAAATTGGTGGTCACTTGAAGTAGAAAGCTATAATTAAGTAGGTATTTTATTTTAATAAAATAATGAACGAAAATGTTGGTTTTTGAGCATCTGGTGGATGTTTGTTGGCGTGCAAAACCCTTCAAAACAACTCTAGTTCTCCAAATAATAATAAATGTCCAAAAGTTTGGAATATTTCACTTTTTTATTGATATTAATGTTTCTTTTACTCGTTTACATTAATCATTTTATTACAACTCTTTACGGTACCAAACAAAACTTGACATCAAATGACCAATGTGTATAACATTAATTTATTATTTTGGAGCTAAAAAAATTACAATGTACCAATTGCCTTCAAGAATAATTTAAAAATAAAAAGAACAACTTTAAATAAAACAGGAGAATTTACTGACCACCTAACCAAACCTAACCTAACTTGGTTATTCCCTCCTCTTCAAGAAACTTTTGTACTGTTGCTGTTCGATAAGGAGGTGCGTTTTCATCCATGAAAACAAATCCGTCGCCCACTGCGCCTCGGAACAGGCGCACAACAGAAGTTAGTTTTAGTTTGGGAATACTTAAAGGTATTCTTATAGGAAAATTAACAATATTTACTCCTTCAAGCCTAACAAGCTCCCTTGATATGTCACTTATAGATTCCAGACAAGGTTTTCGAGCTATCATTGATATCTGCCGGTCTTGTGCAGTTGTTGTACATCGTTTTCTACCACTTGTGGAGCGATCCTTTACGTTATTTGTCTCTTGGAATTTTTTATGAATTTTCGATACATCACTTTGGGGAACACCTATAATTTCTGCGATATTACTTTGATTAAAGCCTTGTTGTAACAAAACAATTATGGTAGAGCGGGGCTAGTTGAGCAACTTTTCGCTTCATCTCCTATAACTTTATATATATAGTATAATACCGGATTTAAATGATTCTTACTCTGTTAGATTCGTAATTTACTCTTCTTCAAAACGTCCAGCGATGTAAAAACAATCCGAGTACAAGTTTAAAAGTTATTGTCCGAAATGCAAGAGCGCGAATGCGAGAATGCGAAGTTGCTCAACGTGCCCCACTAGTGGGGCTGGTTGAGCATGGGTATGGGGCTAGTTGGGTAATGGCTAAAATAGACTTGATGACTATATAGAATAATCTGAATACAAACTAATTGTGATCAACAAGCAAATACTTATGTATTATGATTATTACATATGCATATTGTTATTATATCTCTGGAAAAAATAAAATTAAAATCAAACAAAATTAAATCTTTCCAATCTTTGGATTATCATTACATTTTTTATATTTAAAATTATATATTTAAGAATAATTATAACGCAAATAAATATTAAATTAAAGTAGTAAATAATTATGAGATCAAGAATATTGCTAGATGATAAATAATCCCAAATTATTAATCATCTTTGTCTCTATCACAATTAATACAAACATAGGTTAGACCAACGCTCGGCACACATATAATATGGGACCACTGCTTGCAAATCTGACTCTGAATCCAGTATTCTCCACGTATGCTCTCAGAAAATTGCTCATAACAAACCAGACAAGCGTACTCGTCCCCTTCTGAATTTGATTAAAAAATTTTATTTGTACGCATCCTCAAATGTAATAATAATCATTAATACAATTATCAATATGAGTAATTTTTTAATTAGTAAACTTTGTGTAAAATCATCGCATGCACATTCTACAATGAACATCTAGTGGGGCTAGTTGAGCAAACATTGTACGCTCGTTGCTCAACTAGCCCCAGTTGAGGCAACAAAATATAAATTGGGTTTTAAAAAAAATCATAAAAGTTAAAAATAAATAACCATCTATAATCGAAAGGTCAATAATTAAGTAATCTTTAAATACTTACACTGTCCTTATTAAGTGTTTTTATACGAGTATAGTAGACAAATTATGATGACTTGTAATATTTTTTTTACGCCGAAAAAAAAGCAAAGTGGTCTCTTATTTTATCGGAGCACCGGACAGCAATTGACAGTCGCGCTATGTATTCCCCTCCCATAACCCTTTCTTTTCGCCATTTACACTTTTGTTGTAGGTTGCTTAGTTTTTGAGATATTTCGATTGCATAACTTGCCCCTATGATCAACTATCCCCGCTCTACCCTACTATTGACCTTTTAAGATGAGATATCATGTTTCTAGGCATTTTTAAACGGTTTAATCGAAAAACGTGTGTTTTTGATGATTTTGTAATTTTCATTTAAACACGGTCTGAAATAAATATCCATCACAATTTTTAGAGTATCGTTAGTGTAGATATCCTATTTGTAAATATTCAAAACTTTTGGACATATATGTATGTACATATATACGTACATATTTTACATTTTTCTGTTTTCAACAGAAAATCCCTCGACAACCATGGCCTTCTATCCGGAACGGAACCCCCGCGGTTGACGAGAGATTACTGTATTGAAGACATAACAGAAACATGAATGTTTAATACAGAAGCATGAATCTGTAACAAAATCGCCTCTGTTTTACCAATGATGTTAACTTGATTTGCTTAATGCGGACCTGTTATTTTTTTAATACAGTTAAGGAAAACCTTAGCCATACCGTATTCTTTTTTCTCTCGATCGTGTTTCAAAAGAAACCGGCCTTCAATCAAATTTCCGTTGCAGGAAGCACGTCTTCGTCGTGCCGATGAAACGGTGCATCTCCGGCTTTCTCTTCAAAGGCTGCCAAAAGATATGTCCGACCTACTACGACCCAGTTTGCGGCACTGACAACATGACCTACAGTAACACGTGCTTCTTGGAAATCGAAAATTGTAGGTCGAGGTCACTGGTCACAATGAAAAATATGGGTACCTGCGCGGAACCAATCAACGAAGTACCCAAAAATTACCTGTACTGAGCGCAAGCAAAAACAACGAGGAATCAGGATGGGGATTGCGGCCGTTGATCGCATATATAGTAGGCCCAGTGAAATTAAATCGCCAGGGGCGGGCTTGAATATTTTAGACTTTATTTTTGGGGTTTTTTCTTGCCTTAAAACTATAAAGAGATTGTGTGTATGGTGTAGCACGCTGTGTATCTATCCAAAATATAATAGTTGTATCCGTGATATATAAACTAAATTAGTTTGGTGTTATTTCTTTTTACTTAAACATACTAAATATTCTAGATCATATAAATTAACACGAATCTACTGGCAATAACGTAAAAACAGGCATAGAAACGGACAAGAAATATTGTAAAACTATGATGTACAGAGTGTTCCAAAAATGTTCGAATTTTGATACACTAAAAATCACAAAAAATTGTAAGTCGAGCTTTAAACCTTCCAAAGTTTATGACAATTATAAAGAGTAAGTAGTAAAATTTTAATTTGTAAACCAGATAAAAACTTCACGAATTTTACGAATTTTAAAATTTATGATATTTTCAAAATTCCCTTCTCTTTGCTGAGTACTTTTGCTCTTATGCCGATAGATGATGTGATAGTTGTTATTTCACGCGTGCTTTATCAAAATTATTGGGCAGCCTGTTGAATAAACTCCAATAATTCCGCTCTGTTATTTCAAACTAAATATTTCATGTACCCTCAGAAATAAAAATCGAGTGTACATATAAAAGTACCATCGAGGATAATTGTGCTGCTACAGCACCTGTTCTTATGATCAGGGATGCATTCTCTAACAGTGTTGGCGATTCATCAATAAGGGCCTTTAGGTCATTGTCAGCATTTAATTTTATAGGAATAACGTAAGGACCCATGTCAAATCATTGATTAGCCCAACACAACCGTTCATTTAGCATTCATGCGTATTGCTTTGGAATTTTCTAGTGCTTGTGTATGCAGGTTTCTTAGATTTATGATACATCGTCTCGTATATGAAGCTTCACCTGTTTAAAAGGCTATTTTGCAAAAATGAAAATTTAGCCGTGACTATTATCCAGGTAGAATAAACTAGACGATGATGATGGTTTGCCTGAATCAAACGTTTAATTTTCCGATAATTATATGGATATGCTTTTGTGTTTTTCTAATTCGTTTACGTGGAATGCTAATCATAGCCCTTTCCATGGCTCCTTGTGTACTTCTGAGTCTTATCATACTATATATATATATATATATATATATATATATATATATATATATATATATATATATATATATATATATATATATATATTTAATGTGAACAATTTAGACAAACTACAAAACTAACGGACATAAACGGTAAGATGTTAAGGGCGAAGTGACGATAAGCTGGACATGTAGCTCGTCAACAGCCGAATAATTGGCATAAGAAATAACATGGAGACCAAGATTAACCACTCGAAGCAGAGGGAGACCGCAGAAAAAATGGACAGACGACATAAGGCAATTTGCATGAAAAAGACGAGTTTGAACTGCCCAGAATAGAAATAGATGGAGGGAGAAATAGTAATTGGGTCCTTAATGACAGATTCTCATACTTGTTCATCTAAATCTAATGTTAAATTTACTCCTCTGTCCAAAACATAGTCAGATAATCCGCATCCTCAAAACGGTTGTCCACCAATGTCATTTTAGATAATTGTTATTCATAAAATGCCGAACGTCAGTTCCAAAATGTGCTAATGCACTATCCATTTGAAACCACATGCCTCTTTTTAGGATCAGACAAACATCCTCTAAACATGATGGCAATTAGTTAACTAAGCACTAAAGAACTATAGGTACTTATCCGCACTTAATCTTACGGGAAGACCATTCTCAAAGAATTTTATATACTTGGCGTTTTTTTTTTGGCCATATAGATTTTCAAAATAAACATTCGTAAACGTTTTTATTTGGTTTATGAATGAAAATCTAACTATTTATAATTTCACAAGCCTGTAACTTCGGAACGATCGCCTACCATTTTTGTGTTTTTTTAGCCTTACAACTTGGGGTTCGTTCCAAGTAGCGTCAGAAACAGTTTCTGACAGTCAGGACTCGGCGCAGTAACGATGGTTGGAACGGTTTTTAGTTACTGTGCCGAATTCTGATTGTTACTGACGCTAGTTAAAACGAACATATTCTGTAAAACGGTGACATGTTTATAAACTATTTTTTCTACTGAACAGCAACCTGTCTCAAAAATTGGTATTTCTTTTAGTAGAGTGTCTGGAATCTTTTAAATATAAACCATCATGTTTTAATTTTTTTTGCAATTTTGTATTAAACATTTTAAGATATATTGATAGGAATTTCATAAGTTAAACAAAATCAACATACAGAGATGATCTAAAAATATTACACCAATTTATATAAAAATGATTTAATAAGAGGAACTGATTCCTGTTAATTTATTTGATCTAACACAAATATATATAAATATATATTTTTTTAATATTTTTTTAAATCAGAATTATGCTGTGTTATATATTTTAATTTCTTTGTTTTACGCACTGCCAATGGCTACTATAAATATTGTCGGTTGTTGTTGTTTCATACCGAGAAACGAAATTCGAAAAAAAAATTGTGCCAATCGTCTAGCAATAATAAAATTTTATTTATTTGAATATTATGATTATGGTAAATAGCAATTTCCAGATATGGTCATGCCTTTTATAGATGTATACTTTTATAAATAAAGGTTTTTATTTCGATTGTAGTAGTTTTCGTACCACCCTTCCACTTATCCTCTCACCGCACACCTACAGAATTTTTGATTTTTTAGTAACTATGAAATATTATAGAGATAACGAACATTATAAAAAAATTAAAATAATAAAAATCCAGGCGAGGATGACATACGGCTGACATGATAAAGCCATGAGGAGAACAATGACTAAAGGTAATCAATGAAATAATAAAAATGGTATGGACAAACGAGAAGATACCGGCTGAATGCTCAAAAGCCTTAATCTGCCCAATGTACAAAAATTGAGATAGATCGCTATATGAAAACCATAGAGGTATAGCATTGGTATACACATGCTACAAAGTACTGGGTAATAATAAGAAGAAGATTAAATATATATAGAGGAAATAGATATACAGTCATAGGTGAGTACCAGGCAGGGTTCAAAAACAACAGATCTACGGCAGAACAAATATTTACCCTAAAAGAGATCCAAGTAACTTGCTATGAATATAAAATAGAGCTGCATACCCTTTTTACCCATATCCCCTTTATAGACTTTAAGCAAGCCTAGGACAGAATAATTAGGGAAAAAATGTATCAATGAATGAACCAACTAGACATACACAAAAAACTCATTAGTTTGGCAAAGATGACCTTGGAGAAAACAATATATAGGATAGTATAGAATAATGATGAATCGCAAGAATTCGAGTTGAGAAGAAGTCTTAGATAGGGAGTCCCTCTGTCAACGACTCTCTTCAATCTGATACTGGAGGTGATAGCAAGGAACAGCAAGCTGAGAACTGATGCCACAATATACAATGATCACCAATGTTGGGCCTTCGCAGATGATCTGACTATATTGGCCAGAACCAAAAAGGAGCTAAAAAGAACCATAAGATCAATAGAAAAAGAAGGAAAGAATTTCGACTTTTCCTTCGAATTTTCGAAATAAATCAAAATAAGTCAAAATATATGGCGAGGGGACAAATGCAACAGCTATCGGCAAAAGAGGGAAATATTACCATGGCAGCCAATGATGGAAGAGAATATGTTTTTGAAAGAGAAAAAATTCTGTTACCTAGGAGTTACAATCGAATAGGGCGGGCACGAAGGGCACGAAATACAGGCCAGGAGAGCAAAGAGTAGAGGAAAGTAACCAAATATGGAATAGTATCCATAATATGGAATACCACTGTTTTTCGTAAACAATCAATCCAAGACGAAATACGCAACCATCTTCTATCTCTCTTACTCACTTTAGTGTCACACTCATTTTATCTCGGCAGTTGAGGGAGCGCTGTAGTGTTTTGTTTTGTCGATAACTAAAAGCTTTTTAAGGTCTGTACAAAATAAGTATTTTTGTGACCAAGTTGTTGGCCAAGAAGAAAAATGATTAGCTTCACACACAATCACAGCCCCACACAAAAGGACTCTGGAAACGATTACCGAGTTTTCATCACACCCGGGGTATAATTCAGACTTCGCCAATTCGAATTTTCATCTCTTCCTATTCTATCACCTAGTTGATAGCCGCTTCGCATATATTAAGGAAATTTAAAAAAGCATCAACGACTTTCTCACATCAAAACCACTGCTCTTTCGATCTGAAATTCGACTGTTACCTGAAACGTACGAAAGTATACAGAATGTAACGATGATTAAATTATTATTACTTTTTTATAAATAAATGTAATAAAAAAATCCAAAGTTGAGAAACTATTTTTGACTGTGATATAATACAGAAAAATAAGGTAAAAATACTAAAAAAGAAAAATAATGGAAAAAGGATCAAAGATTTTAAAGTTAGATGTGGACTAGCAACTAAGGCTTTTTAGCGGGTAGACCTATTGCTTATCGTGGGTTCCGAACCATCGTCACCAACTACCGACAGCAACCCCTCAGCCTCCAACCCTTAGTTTTCTGCTTAACTAGAAGCCTACCCCCTCAGACTTCAACCATTGGTTTGTGCTTAACTAGAGTCGTTTAAAAGTCTATCAATTGGCGAGTGACCGACGTAGAATATCCCTCAGAAGACATCTGGTCTTCCCCAGTCACGAATTGGCATAACTGAAGGAAACAGCTAGTCGGATTTTATACTCTTGCCTGTTGAAATGCAATACACAAACCTGGTCTCTTCTAGCATAGTCACCCATTTAATAAAATAAAAAAACAACATTTAAATGGTCGAAGAAAAAGTAAAACACTACGCAAAACTCTTTCAGTGTGAAAAAATGAGTGAGAGGTCAAAAACATAGCTCAGAATAGAGGACTATGAAAAAGGAAAAGAAAAGTAAGGAAAAAATAAGAAAGAAGAAACATACTAAAAAAAAGATAAACAAGGAAAAAGAAAAATAAGAAAAGAGATAAATATAGAAAATAAATAAACAATATTTAAGTAGGTAAGAAGAAAATTATAACAAACTGTTCTATTAAACAAACACCTTTACTCTGTTACCATATAGATTTGTTCTCAGACAATATAAAATTAATTTATAATTACAATGAAAAACAAGAGTGGTTTCTTTTGAATAAAGATCAATAGTTTCCGAGTGAAAAAATGAGTGTTGGTTCTGTCTGTACAGGCAATGTTGCACATTCAACTCGAGACCGACCCTTGTATGAGTCAAGGATACACGGAAATCATAAAGTAGGTCAAGCACTCATAAAATGAGTAAGTTAAGTACAACAAATAGTAAAAAAAAGAGGAATTTATTGAAGTGACAGGTCAGAAACATAACTCAGAACAGACGGCTATGAAAAAAGAAAAGAACGAAAAATAAGGAAAAAAAATAAGAAGAAAAATAATAAAAAATAAGAAAAAGAAAAATAAGAGAAAAAATAGAGAAAATAAATAAACAATAGTTAAGTGAACAAGAAAAAAATTAAAACAAATATTCTCTTAAACAAACACCTTTACTTTATTACCATATAGATTTGTTCTCAAACAATATAAAATTCATTTATAATTACAATAGACAACAATAGTGGTTTCTTTTGAATAAGGATCAATAGCTCCCGAGTGAAAAAATAAGTTTTGGTTCTGTCTGTACAGGCAATGTTGCACATTCAATTGAGACCGACCCTTGTATGAGTCAAGAATACACGGAAATCATAAAGTAGGTCAAGCACTCATAAAATGAGTAAGTTAAGTACAACAAATACTAAAAAGAAGAGGAATTCATTGAAGTGAGAGGCCAGAAACATAACTCAGAACAGAGGGCTATGAAAAAGGAAAAGAACGAAAAATAAGGAAAAAAATAAGAAAGAAGAAAAATAATAAAAAAAAAAAAAAAGAATAATAAGAGAAAAAAACAGAGAAAATAAGTAAACAATATTTAAGTGGATGAGAAAAAAATGAAAACAAATATTCTCTTAAACAAAGACCTTTACTCTGTTACCAAATAGATTTCTTCTCAAACAATATAAAATTAATTTATAATTACAATAGACAACAATAGTGGTTTCTTTTGAATAAGTATCAATAGTCCCTGAATGAAAAATGAGTTTTGGTTCTGTCTGTACAGGCAATGTTGCACATTCAAGTCGAGACCGACCTTTGTATGAGTCAAGAATACACGGAAATCATAAAGTAGGTCAAGCACTCATAAAATGAGTAAGTTAAGTAAAACAAATACTAAAAAGAAGAGGAATTCATTGAAGTGAGAGGTCAGAAACATAACTCAGAGCAGAGGGCTATTAAAAAGGAAAAGAACGAAAAATAAGGAAAAAAATAAAAAGAAGAAAAATAATAAAAATAAGAAGAAAGAAAAATAAGAGAAAAAAATAGAGAAAATAAATAAACAATATTTAAGTCGATAAGAAAAAAATTAAAACAAATATTCTCTTAAACAAACACCTTTACTCTGTTACCATATAGATTTGTTCTCAAACAATAAAATTCATTTATAATTACAATAGACAACAATAGTGGTTTCTTTTGAATAAGTATCAATAGTTCCGAAATGAAAAATTAATTTTGATTCTGTCGGTACAGGCAATGTTCCACATTCAAGTCGGGAACGACACCCACGTATGAGTCCAGAACAGACGGAACATATACAGTAGGTCAAGCACGTATAAAATGAGTAAGCCGAGTACAAATAGTAAAAAGAAGAGCAATTCGCTGAAGTAAAAGATCAGAAACATAACTTAGAACGGAGGGCTATAAAAAAAAGAACGAAAAAGAAAAATGAGAAAAATGTAGAATAAGAAAAAAAAATAAGAAAAGTGAAAAAATAGAGAATATAAAAATAAACAATATTTAAGTAGGTGAGGAAAAAGTAAAACACTACGTGAAAGGTATTTTTTTAAACGAACACCTTTATTCTGCTATCATATCGGTTTGTTCTCAAACAATATAAAAAACATGTATAATTACAAAGAAAAAACAACAGTGATTTCTTTTGCATAAGTATCAATAGTTACCGAAAAATAATTATTATATAAACTTAAATAATAATTGCTAAAGCAAGAATACTGTACAAAAGCTTAAATCCTAACGAAATACTACCTACTACTATTTTAAAGTCTTATATAAAAACCAAAAAAGGTTCAAAACCTCATTTTATATACATAAAGTAATCAAACAATATACCTTACTAACTAAGGTAAGTCAATCTTGATTGTCACAATACTACAGATCTGTAAAATCGATGCTACCCCAAGATTTCAAAGTACCAATCACGAAATTGATCTCTTCAAACCATTTCTCTTTTTCTTCCAGCGTATCGGCAGACAGAAAATATTTTAATGGTTCATCGGGACCTTTAATAACTAAAAGTAAAGTTTTCGGTCTTGGACAGAGGCTTCTATCAGCTGGAATCACTTCTTCCATCGAACGTCCCAAGTCAATCACTCCAATAGGATCCGACGATGACTCGTCCGAAGGATAATTCCAATATTTCATCATGGAACCTTCCAGAATGCACCATCTACGGTTCCAGACTAAATGTGTCTTTTCTTCTGGAAGAAGTGGAATACAGCTTTAACTTAAAATGTTAAAAATATTGAATCTTACCTGTACCAATGGTAAGGAATCCACTGTATTTGTTGGTCAGTTGTACTGATGTATTGAGGGTGGCGGTGAAGTAGCCTTCGAGGGAGGAACACAACGGTACATGATGCATTCGAAAATGAGTTTTGTTCCTGTCTGTACAGGCGATGTTGCACATTCCCCATAATGTAAAAGATGAGGGTTTAATGCTGAAGGAAGCATCCGGTACATTGAGACTTCTTCTGGAGGATGTATAATGCAAGTGAAAGAAATTTCTTGGGGACGGACATGGCTTTGATTTACGATCCTGAAATATTGTTTTCCCGATTTGGTTCTTTATTACTATTTTCAGTTCCTTAAGCTTAAAAACCCCTTTCCAATGACAGGAGTACTAGGTATTGTATAGTGCGTTTCAAGATATATCGTTGACCGATTGGCCGCAATAAACTCTTAACAACTCCTGCCGTAACGAAACCCGGCAAGGTTGCAAGAAACGACAAAAGAGGGCCGATAAAAATATAAAATTAATTTTATACCGAGTTTAGTAGTTTCGAAATAATTTAGTTTAGTTCGCATTCTTTTCTTAAACAGTGCAGTTCTATAAGCAAATTGTTAAACATGGGTATGTTTCTTTATTGAATAGGGGGCTTAATGTGAATGCAGCCGCAGTAGAAACGTCTTCATTAACGAAAACTCCGTTGTCTACAATTAAAGATATTGTGACGAAGCCAATTAAAGTCAAAAAAGTCCGTAGTGATTCTGATAAAAGCGAATGGGTTGACGAAAGCGACAAAGCTTTAATTCGAAGCAAAATTTATGCTACGTATGAAGAGCAAACTGTGCCTACATTGCATTAATTGCAACAGCGACTAAGGAAAGATGAAACCATTATTTGCAGCAGAACTAGCCTCCGGAGAATATTATCTCAAATGGGTTTTGAATATCGGACCGTTAATAAAAAAAGAACATTAATGGAATCACAACAATTGCGACGATGGCGGTTTGACTACTAAAACTCTATAAAAAAGACAGATTATAAAATAGTGCCATTATCTATCTTGATGAAATATGGTTCGATACACATGAGAGGCCAACAAAAGGATGGGTAGGTACATCAAGAAAATGCCAAACCAAAGCCCCAGTAAACAAGGGAAAAAGAATTACAATTTTACATTTTACGGCTGGTTCCGATGATGTAGGGATTGTTTACGTTGCCCTCCAAAAATATTAAACATATATCTTTGGACTACCATGACGACACCGCAGCAGAACTTTGTGAAGATTGGTTTATAAATAGCCTTTTGCCCAATGTGCCTAAGGAAAGCCTAATTGTAATGGACAATGCCAGTTATCATAAGCGCCAAAAAAATAAAGTTCCTAATGTAAATAACAACAAATTGGAAATGCAGAACTATAGTTAAAAAACGATATATACTTCGAAATATTAGACACTTAATATTAAAAAGCAATATGTATGTGATACCATTGCTGCCGATATGGGCCATACGGTTTTTACGCCTTCTCCTGTATAACTGTATTTTTTTAATCCAATTGAGACTCGCCAGTCGGTAGGTTTCCTAATAGACTTATGGGTAGGCACATAACCAACGGTTTATAGCCTGAGGGGGGTGCTGGCCTGGGTTTGTCGGAAGCTGATGACTGTGGTTCGGAACCCACGTTAAGCTGTAGGTCCAGTCGCTATATAACCTTCTCAGTGCTGATGCGCCTCTAACCCTAACACTTTTTTTTTACCAATTGAGCATATGTGGCATCAGGTAAAATCCAATGTTAGAGCAGAAAACATTTCTCCGACTCTGAGTGCAAGTACTGCAACATTAATTAGGAAGGTTGTAGATAGTATTCCCAAAGAATACTGGATAAATTCGATTATTAATATATAGAAAACTTTTATTTTTCAATTTAAGTTATAATTTTTATTGTACTAAACATTCAAAATACACAAACCAATAAACAATGTTTCATACATAATACATAATAGTAATAATAATTTAATCATAATTTAACCATATTTTATTTTTCCTAAAATTATTCAGTTAAAGTTAAATCACTTCGGCTCTGGCGCCTTTTAAGAAACTAGGCATATTTTTATTGAGATTTATTAGGGCAATAATCATTTTGCCGAAGAGCAACGAAATATCTTGAAATGGACTATACTACAGACTATATATAAAGTGTATTTTATCACATGTAGCAGTCGGGGTGTTATACAGGGAGTGTAGAAAGTTCCGTTGGGGATATAATTAACAATCAGAAATAAATAGTATCACGGTTATCATGTCATGAAAGTATTCAGTATTATATCAGATACATACCATAATAAGTAATATTTAGTAATGTTATGACGATTTAATAGCAGTTCTATAAGCTCTGTTGGATTTTCTATATTCCATATATACCAGGTGTAACGTTTAATATTTTTTTCTTAAAAAAAAACACGTTTAATTGGGGAAAGGTAAAAAATGGTTTATTCAAAGTATACGCCATCGCTAGCTGCACATTTTCTCCATCTCTCTGGCAATTTGTGGATGCCCTCCCAGAAAAACCTCACATCTTTTGAGATCGTCCAGTCTTCAAGTCATTTTTCGACATCTCCGTAACTGTTGAAGTGTATCATGGAAAGGGCGTGAGATACCGACAAAAACTAGTGGTAGTCGGAAGGGATCAATTCTGGTGAGTACGGCGGGTGGGAAAAAAAGTTTGCAGCAAGTGCAGAAATGGTGTCTCTGCATAATGGTATGGTCTTGCTTTGGGACATTGCCACCGTAAGTTTCTCGGCTTTCACTCGCGTTTTTCTTTTGACTGGACAAGAAAAGCAGTAGGGCCGCAAATGATCTTTATTTGACTCGGAACTCGACATGTTTACCACAAGAAAAATACTGTCATTGCAACAAAATGGCATAAGAGATTAGACTGTGACCCGACCCTTGAGAATTTTTTTACGGGTGTACATCCATTGGTGCGTTTGTTTTTGTACTGTTGATCAATTTCTTTTAAGCACTAAAAAGTACTAAAATGTTAACAACATTTCGGCGAGATCGCACTTGTAATTGCGATTCAAGTTGCAGTTATTGTTCAAGTTGCCGGCTGGAAAGTGATTACAGCCTGAACACTTGAAAACGACGGGTGCGGACATAGTCATGTAAAGTAATGTGGAAAGGTCAACAAAACATGTAAAAGTCATGCTCTCATGCCTTATAATTAGGTTACAAATTGTCAAGTCTTGATCGGGATGTTCTATCTCATGATGCTTTTCACTCATAACGGTTTTGGACGGACGGTAAAAAAACGTTAGACAACTTAAGGCCTTTAAATAATTTTTAAATATATGTTTTTAACTGTAATGCTTTAAAAACAGGAGTAGGGGAGTGTAAGACTTAAGCCGGTCGCGTTGGCGCGGACCGTAGAGCAGCGGGGCTGCCGCTGCTGTACCGAAACAGCATTGGCGTGGTAGTTGGTTCGATTTCAGCCCTCGGATGGTTGTTTTTCTTTATTTCTTCTGTATGTATTTAACTTAAACGTTTGAGATTATTTCTCGACAAGAGTGTAAAATCCCACAACGAATTACCCCTCAGTCGCATCAGTTAAAGGCTGGGTAAGACCAGATGCCTTCTGAGAGGTGTTCTACGTTGGTCACTCGCCAGTCGGTAGGTTTCCTGATAGACTTATAGGTAAGCACAAAACCAAGAGTTGATAGCCTAAGAGGGGTGCTGGCCTTGGTTGTCGGTGGCTGATGACCGTGGTTCAGAACCCACGTTTACCTGTAGATCCAGTCGCTAAATAGCCGTAGTTACTTGTGCGCCTCTAACCATAACTCCTCTCGTTTTTATAAGACTTAAAAAATATATGTTTAAATAAATACGTTTTTTTTAATAATTTTTTAAACCTTACGCTAGTTGTTCAACCGTCTCCTGTACATTTTACACGACGTTATGGATATGAAAAAGCTTTCTGATCAATGAGTTTGCTAACAGTCGACCAAACATTCATTCGAGTGAACAGTTCACAAGTGTGTTCAGATATATTTAAACGCAATTCTCTTGAGCTAATACTGTCAGTAGATAAAAAATTGGTTTAGCATTACATGGCAGAGATAAAGCAGCACCCAAACAGTGGGTCAGAGCAGGTAAAAGTGTCTCAAAGACAACAAAAACGATTCCATCTGCAGATAAGGTCAGGTTTACGGTTTTCTGGGATTCCCATGATCTGGTGCTCATAGATTATCAAAAAAATGACAGAACCACTATCGAAAAGTATTACGCTTTACCACTGGATCAATTCAATGGTGTTATTCAGGCTCTGCGTCCACAGCTGACCAAAACGAAAGTGTTCTTTCCTGCCTTAAAGACTGCTCTCAAAGAGATTTTTCCTGCTCTCAAAGAGATTTCACGTCCACCATATTAGCCAGATTTGGCTCCCAGCGATTACTTTCCCTTCCCAGACCTGCAACAGTAGTTCACTGTACGAAAATTCACTTCAAATGATGATATCAAACCTGAGACAATAGCTTAGTTTGCATAGTGGAACAAATCGCATTACGCAAAGGATATTAAAAAGTTGATTCGTCAAATTTTTTGACATATTTCTCAAAAACGTTCTGTTTTTGAAACGACCCTCGTATAACTGATTATATTTTGGATAATAAATAAATTATATTTCATTAGACTATAAGAAAACGAACGAATTTATTACCCTGCTTGTTTTTTTGGGTCCTTAAACAAGACATGCATATTGCAAACTAATTTTTGACTTACCTTTTTATGGTGAGACTTCGTATCGTCTCCGTTCTCCAAATGGGCTACTTTCATCGAATAGACTGACACTGTGGCATCAAAATTGTTGCTTAAACCTTCAAGAATGAAATTGTTTCCCACTTTAACCTCCCCATTCTTGTCTGCACACAAAACCTTACTGGACAAGACCGTTTTTCCACTCTGAACCACAACGACAAAATATTCGTCAAACTCTTTCTTCGGACCAATCTCCGTTACAATATCTCCCTTGAGATAATAGATAACGTTCGACAGTTCCAGAGATCCGGAATATAAATCCTGATGATCGTCTTGTTTTATGTATTCCGAAATGCTAACCGAAGTTTGGATGGCTTCCTTGGTGCACGCTGCAAACGAAATTACATCTTCAAAAGCAGGTTGGGTTTTGATTGGGTGGGACCTTACTGGCTACCAAAAGAATTTTTTCTGCTTCGATATGAGCAGGACTGCCAAAATTGCCAGAGTTCTTGCAGTATGTCAGTGCTTTGGAAGCCTGGAATATAACGCCGTTTTGTACGTACAATTCTCGCATCAGGTTCTCCTCGACATTGTCTCCACCGGGTATAAAAGATTGGCATCTGGTTTTACCGCAATGTCTGAAAACGATTCTCAAAATATTTAAGGGTTAGACTTACTTTAACTTATTTACTTGTTTTTTACTGTAGAGGTTTTATCGCGAAATGAACAAGCTCTTCTTATGCTCTTTCTGACTGAACTGTACAAAGAACCTGCCTTCGACAAAATAGTAGACATATTCGGGGTGTCGATATTTTGAGAGTTATATAATTTTGTGCTGTGAAACTCTACATCCTAAAAACACCCAGAAATAGCAACTACTGAAAGGAACCTATATAGGGAAGATCCGTAAGTTAGGACGTTTTTTATGTCATTGTTTTTGCTCCATAAGTCAGCTTAGTTCAAACGGAAGATGGTTGGAGAATTAGAACTAATGAAGAACTAGCAACAATCTGTAATAGACCAGTTTTAGTGAAGGAAATCAGGAGCAAACGACTGAGTAGGTGAACCACATCGAGAAGATGGACAGTGAAAAACCAAGAAAATATTGTGAAAGAGTACAGAGGAATCAAGACTGAAAGGGAGACCAAGGAAGAGATGAGAGGAGGATATGAAGAAAGACCGATATTTGAGAGGTGTCGATATTTTGAGTGATATATAATTTTGTGCTGCGAAATTCTACATCCTAAAAAACCCAGAAATAGCAACTGCTTAAAGGAACCTATATAGGAAAGATCCGTAAGTTAGGGCGTTTTTTATGTCATTGTTTCAGTTCCATAAATCAGCGTAGTTCAAACGGAAGGAGGTTGGAGAATTAGAACTAATGAAGGAATAGCAACAATCTTTAATAGGACGGTTTTAGTGAACGAAATCAGGAGCAAACGACTGAGTAGGAGGAACCACATTGAGAGGTTCAGCGAAAAACCAAGAAAATATTGGAAAAGAGTACAGAGAGATCCAAACTGAAGGAAGACCAAGGACGAGATGAGACTAAGGAAGAGATGAGGGGAGGATGTGAAGAAGGACCTGCAAGAGATGGAATGGAAACGAAGAGCGAGAGATAGAAAGGAGTGGGGCAGGAATAACGGAACAGGCAAGAAAACATTGATGCAAAAGACGGTACTCCTCTATATAGAGGTCATGGAAACTGGTAGTCATCATTCCACGAAATAAAAAACATAGACCTAGATACCCTTAGGGGTATGACAACGTTCGTGCCATATCACTGCTACGCACAACTTATAAAGTTCTAACAAACATAGTAAGGCAGAGAACAGTACCATATGTCAAAGAAAGAATTAGTAAATGGGGCCCTCACTGAGGAAAGTACAGAATACTTGCAGTATTTTAAAGAAAAGTACTCAAAAGAATTTTTGGTGCTGGGTATAATAATGCAAACTGAAAAATCAGGTATAACTTCGAAATTAAGCAATTATACAATTATACAAAGATCTGAATATTGTAAACTATGTGAGGATGCAACATCTCAGATGGGTGGGACATGTGGCGATAATGCCAAAAGGGCAAATACCAAGGAGAATCATGGATGCGTATCAAATCTAGCAAGGAGCTGCTGGAGATCAATACATGCTAACTTCAATTTCACTTATTGTCAAACAATCGTAACAGTTCTTTTGCAACACTACAAGGCCAAGTCACATATCGACAAACAAACGAAAAAGTCCTCCACACAATTAACCTTTTACCACATCCAGCTTACAAACCAAACTATACACCACCTGAATTCAACTTTTTCGGTTCTGAAATCTGAACCAAGTCAAAATGAAGGGATATGAGTTTTCTAGCAAGATTAATGTTGAATGTTTTAATATAAAAAACGCACGAACTTATCGACTACCCTAATAACCATACGAACCAATGATTGGGTTTCCAATGACATGTCTCCAAGAGCATCTTTAAGGAACTTCTTTGAATCGTACTCCAGGTCGGTAGAGATGGCGGTAGAGTCCAAGGTCTCATCCACGGAGGTATCCTTGTTTAAGTCGTCAGTGGAATGGAGGAAATCGAATTCGTTCTCAGATTTGGGGGGAAACAACAAAGAGAAGTAGCTTCTGCCATCGTAAAGGTCATCTGGAGTGTTGATAGTTCTTAAACTACCTGCGGAGTAGTTTGAACTGGCGCCGTCATCATCCGTACTGCGCGAATCCCTGGATACTCTCCTGTGATAAATACGGTTGATGCAGTCTGTCAACTGATCCTCATATTTATCATTGACCTATATGACGTAATAAAGGTTCTTGATTATCACGAGAAAATCATGAAAAAAAACACATTTTTTTAAACTTGCATGCATTTACATTTACCAGCTGATGAATCACACCGCACTGACTCCGTTGCTGATCTTTGATCAAGGCTTTCTTCCCCATAACTATCTTTGGACGTCTTGGTCGATGTTTCGGTACACTACAAATCGAGTCTTTGGATCCCTTTACTTCCAGATTTTTTTCTGGAGTGTCATTATTCGATAAAGCATCATTATTGGAGCCATTAGTGATTGGTGTATTATGAGTTTCTATAAAGGAAAACCAACAACCACATAGTATACAGACACATTGTTTTTAGAATATCTGCAACTTAGGCTCCGAGACTAAAGAATAGCACCGCCCATGTTTTTTGCGTATTTTTACATTATTCTACAATATTTTTGATCTCTTCTTGTACATTTTAACTGGATTTACGAAATAAAAATAGTATCTTTTAGTTTGTTTATAATATAGATTGATATAGTACAAGATCCGGCAGCTCATTTTTGCAGGTATATTTTTTTTAATGAAACTTAATTCGAATGAATGATTAATGACAATGACAATGACAGTGGCGGCTCGTGAGAGAGGCCGTTGGGGCGCCGCCCCTCCATCATTTATCACAGTAAACAATTTTTCGGAGCAAAACACCATATTTTATTTCCGTTCAGTTTCTTTCCTTTTACTCATTTTAAGATATTATTAAAAATTAAAATCTCCAAATGTAGAAGAACATCTGTCGACCCAACACACCAAATAATGCGGATAAAAATTCCATCGTCCGCGCAACAATTTTTACATCGTTAGTTGGATGTTTTCCTCCAGCGACCCTACACCACGCCCCTTCTTATCTCGTCGTTGGTGTTACATGTTCTGTTGGTTGCCAGAATTCGAGGATTTAACTGTTTTCTAAAACATGCGATTTAGACGTAGATTCCCTGCGACCGAGCGTATCGGTATTTAATTTTAAACGCTGCATATTTCGTTCGCCTCGCGAATACTTGTTTTGATGTGGGATTTGCTACGTGTGTACACACTGAGTAGTACTTTTTAAATAAAAATAATCAACTTTTAATTGCAAACATGAAGGTGTCTGATTTAAAACAGTTAATAATGACTAATTTAAGTTTGGAGGAGAAAATTGAATAAAAAACTAATGGTCGTCCCATGCGCGTGTTGAATTTGAGTCAAGTTCATAAAAAATGTAAAAATAGGGAAAGTTTTACGCGAAAATTTGACAGTATGTGAAAGTTTTCCGACGATAGAAAAAGAAGATTTGAAGACCGAATTGGAAATTTTGTATTCAAGGCCCGAGATTTGTCAAAATGAAGACGTTAAAGGCTGTTTAAAGACTAAGTTTTATGTTGAATATGGGACTGGATTCAGCTTTTAAAAAATCACTAAGGCATTGCGAATACTAGTGACTATATCGATGATCACAGCCGAAGCCGAAAGATGCTTTTCGACTTTGAACTTGATTAAAACATATTTAAGAAATTCAATGGGGGAAGATAGACTAAATGCTGTAGGTATGTTAAATATGGAGAGTGCTATGGTCGAACTAATTCCGGACTTTATTGAAAAAATTATTGAAAAATATATTTTGGACAAAAACAGGCGAATGCAATTTGACTTTAAAAACTAGGAAACGACAAGATGCTATTCACCGACAAAAAGGTGTACAATAACCCTTTTTTGTCCTAAAACTTTGATTTTTTTAAACTTTTCGAACTTCTTATGAACTTTTTCAAATTTCCTCTATTGATTTGCAGTTACCATAAACTATTTGAATGGTTTACTCTTCAGGAAACGGTAAGAACTGACTTAGTCATTCCTTTATCTGCATAACAAGCAACAACCCATCCTCCAATGTCCTTGTAAGTAGTAACAATAAAACATTTTAATGTGTCCTGGTTGACCTCCTGTATAGGGTTCCAGTAGCACGAAAAGTAAAAATGACAAAAAGGGAAAGCAAAAAAAATCTTTAGCAACACTATTTTCTTCTACGCCCTCCCACTTTAAACGCCCACGAGCCGCCACTGCAATTTAATACAATACTCCCGGGTAGCCTATCAAAAATTAGCCGCGATTACTTATCGAACTACCCGGCTATTACTACCCGGTTACTATTGCTACCCGGCAGCAATATGTTACACAATGTGTTACATTTGCCATTAATCACATTCATTTGAATTAAGTTTCATTAAAAAAAGAGATAACTGGAGGAATCAGCTGCTGGATCTTAGACTGATAACAATAGTAATGTTTACAGATATTAATGAAGGGGATAGAGCATTTGTTCTAGAGGATTTGTGTCCCATCTTTTTATTTCGGAAATTAACATTTTTGATCACAGTCGATGTAAGCTCGAAATGTAAGACTTGCATTCAACAACGATTCACTACATTAAGACCAAATATAAGAAAATACCAGTAGCGTAATAATTCTCTAAATAACTAGGCCATTTTTCCTTCTTGTTTCTATATATTTTACAGTAATGATAATTATTCATCTGGTAAAGCTGCCAACTGTTAAATATTATAACATAATTGTCATAATGTTGACGGAAGACATCTAGATATTATTAACTAAAACAAGTCACAACAACCGAGCACGCCACTGCACCGTTTCGTATGGTAATCATATCATCAACTTACCCAGTTTATCATAATTTTCAGTCTTCGCCTCCTCGATAGTCTCTTGTGGGGCCATAGACGATCTAGAAGCCACGGATGTCAAAACGGACTGAGATCGTACCTCCGACATCCTAACTATCGGATCTGTAAAATAAAACGTATATTACTTTCCTTCAAGAGTCATTTTCCGTTCAAAACATTTCCGATAACTCACAAGCCACATCGGGAATATCCTGAATCTTGTGCAAAATATCTTTCACTAATATTTTAATTTGATCCATAATATATACATCAATATTTAAAATTACTTAAACAAACATGTATCGATCGAATTTGACCCAAAATACCTTCTGATTTAAAAAAACTAGTGGCAGATCAAGTCGGCGTTGCAAAAAAAAACAAACAATTTTTTTGTATAGGCGTGTTGATATTTTATTGCATTTAGGTGAGTTTTATTGATATAAATCAGAAGCAACATTTAAAATAATGCTTACCTTTAAATAGAACTTAAGAACACACCAATATGAAAAGCAATGTCTACATGATTTAATCGGCATCTATATTGCCAAAAAAAACAATTGAGATTCTAACGTTTGTAAGCAATTACTCACAAAAGGGCAAACAAATCAATTAAATTTTATCGCTAGTTAAACAAAGGTTTCTCCAACTCTTGTATTGGCAATAATCAGCGCAAACATTAGTGTTTACCAATAGATACAGAAGTCGGCTATGGAAACAGCCAAAAATAAGTTAAACTATTGGTAGATTAACTGATACCGTATTTTACTTATCAAAATTAATCCGTGGTGAGCTACACCCATGAAGTAAACTTAAATCTTCAATAAATACCATTATAATTACGCAAAATATTTATAATCATGATAGAAACCTGTATAACGTCATTGAGGAAATCAAAATTTTAAAAAAGAGAGCCTTTTTTTGGTTTGACCAATCAAAAATGCCTAGTGTATCACATTATTCCATCTCTTTCTATATTAAATTGACATATGTCATAGTAGTTTACAAACGATTTTTTCTGTTTACTGTTTTTATTTATAAAATAAAAGTTAAAGAACGCAAGTAAATATTGTAATTAAATAGACAATATGTCTCTCAAGGAAAAAGTACCGAGTGAGTTAGAACTGTTCCTATAGCAAAGTCAATATCTGATCTATACATTTTTCTAAATATAAAGCTACTAAAGCAGAGCACCAAAGTGACTCCGATTCATCGTCAGACAATGAGGAATCTGAGGGAGCGTCGTCGGTTTTCAATTTTGTATCGAAAATTCAGCGAGAACTGGAACAGAAATTAGGATTGGGAGATGACGAGGATACTTCAAGCAAGGTACATAACCTTAAAATAAATTGACCTTTAGCCAACTTGATTTTTTAGGCGTATCATGTTCAGGAATTGCTTTAAACCGAAAATTTTAACAAGATGTTTTTGTAGCTTGCGTTTTTTTCAGGTATTAGATGATGTCAGTTTAGATGGCATAGTAGAATATATTAAGGCAAATAATTGCAAAAATGTTATTACACTGGCAGGAGCTGGGATTTCCACTTGTAAACAAAACTCAGGTAATGAATGACATTATTTAATCTTAATTAATTATATTTTTTAGCTGCAGGAATTCCCGATTTTCGGTCACCTGGTACAGGACTTTATGACAATTTACAAAAGTATAACTTACCTCATCCTCAAGCCATTTTTGAACTGAATTTTTTTCATGACAATCCAAAACCTTTCTTTGTATTAGCTAAAGAACTCTACCCTGGGTCATTCAAACCAACAGTATGCCATTATTTTATTAGGCTGTTGCATGAAAAGGGTTTGCTTCTAAGGCATTACACTCAAAATATTGATACTCTAGAAAGAGTAGCTGGGATACCTGAAGAAAGACTTGTAGAGGCTCACGGTACATTTTATACAGGCCACTGTTTAGCATGTAGAGAAAAATATACTTTAGACTGGATGAAAGGTAAGAGAAAAAGGAACTAGTTTAATATAGATATTATTAGGTATTGTCTGAATGATTCTGGCATGTTCAAATATTTTTTTATTTTGGATTTTTTGCCACAATCTAAAACTCAAAAAATATCTGTTCTTATGTAAATAAATATTTTTGATATTTCTTGAGTTTTAGATCATGGTGAAAACCCCAAAAAAAATGAAAAAATATATATATTGTTTGTTCTTGTAGAACGTATTTTTAAAGATGAAATTCCCATTTGTGAAAAGTGTCCTGGTGTAGTAAAACCAGACATTGTGTTCTTTGGAGAGAATTTACCTGAGAAATTTTCATCTGCAATGTCAAAAGACTTTGATAAATGTGACTTATTAATAATTTTGGGATCATCTCTAATTGTTCAACCATTTGCCTCTTTGATTGACATGTAAGCATTATTAGTTTGAGGTATGCCTTTACTGGAACTTAATGAATTTGTAGGCCTTCTTCAACTGTTCCTAGATTGTTAATCAACAGGGAAAAAGTAGGACAAAGAACTGGTATTATGGCTATGTTGGGAATTAGTGGTGGTTTAGAATTTGATAAAAAAGGCAACACCCGAGATGTGGCTTGGGTGGGAGATTGTGATGAAGGGTGTAAAGTGTTAGCTGAAAAATTAGGCTGGGGAGTAAGTTAATTATTTCATTTTATTAAAGAGACTTCATGTAATACTATTTTTAGGATGAATTGGAGAATCTGTATAAAAGTGAGCATGTTAGAATCGACAAAGAAGGCAACAGCAGTAAAAAAGAAATAAAACCCAGCAAATATTGAATATATTTTTATTGAGTATTGTAAATAATTCAGTTTTGTTGTAACAGTTAAGGATTTTAATAAATGTTTTGTTTTCTAGTCATTGTAATATTTACTGTTTTAATAAAAAGCAATGTAATGCCAGTGATATCTACTAAAGAAATATCTTATCAAAAGGCAGGTGGTATTAATTGCTTTATCATATTTTTCTGTTATTAGTAGGTTGATAATTAACTGATATGAAAGATTTAAAACTACAACATACAGTTTAAATAAAAGTATAATACTAAAATCTCATAAAATTTCCTTAATGCAATAAAACATAATTAATTTATCTTATCTGGTGAGACAATGAGGTTAAATCTTGTTAAAATAAACTACAACACCTAAAAGACATTGTTTTGGAATCATGGGTGGCTCAAACAGCCGATTTGCTGAACTCACCGAAGATATTTTGGAAGAATATGTTTTGTTTACTTACTTGAGCAAATCAGAAGTTTTACAGTAAGTTGTATAATTAATCTAAGACTTAGCTTGAATATTGAATATTTCTAGTTTATATAAAACTTTTGGTCAAATAGAAGCACAGGGACAGTTGCGAGATCTAAACTTTAGGTTTCCATGTGATGCTATTGAAAATATTTTCCCTCAACTCAAAGTAAGTGTACTTCTATCTATATAAAAAAATATTTTTTGATAAATGTGACTGAATATTGCAGTACAATCCCTTCAGAGATAGAATTTTTACTGTATTTTCGTCACAAAAAGATGGCAAAATGTCATTTGAAGACGTTTTGGACTTGTGTTCGGTGATGTCGGAGAAATGTCCTGACAAAGTCAAAGCAGCTTGGGCTTTCCAAATTTTTGGTAAATATCTATCTGTCTGTATGCGTATATTTACGTTATTTCACACCGAGACACTACATAACTGTCGGCTGATAACTAAAAAGTATATTTGTTGTCTTATTAATATCAGATTAATGCGTAATTATTAGTTACTAACTAAAATTCAATATGAAGATACATAATCTATTCTTTGGAGAAGGTGCCTGTTCAATCATCCCTAGCCACTAGCGCCATCTTTCAATGAATTCACGCATTATATTGGCACATTAAAGCCAAAAATTTCAACTACAAAGGTTTTTTTTAATATTCCTTGTGAACTGTGAGCTCAAAGTACTATTATTCGTTACCTACATGACCCACACCCAAAGTATGACAATACCACTTAAAGCCTATCGAAAAAACCAACTGTAAGATAAATAAAAACATAGACTCTTTATGGTAGCGAATAAATTGACCTGACGTTTTTGAGTGATTTACAAGACTCCATGAAGAGAAGAACATTACTGACAATCCAAGTTCATGTTCATTCATCGACCTGAAGAAAATATTCAAAACTAAGCAGTCATTCAAAATAATTGTTGTGTGCCTGCCCTGTTCATCAAGAAACTTAGCAGCATTTCTAAATCCACTCTACACAACATTTTAACGGAATATTTGTGAAAATGAAAGATGCGAAAAACGTTAGGAGTACAAAAGCAAGATTATGTACAATTTATGTCTAAAAAAAAGTGTGGTGCTTGACCATCCGCCACATTTATCTGAATTCAACCGCCGCGACTTCTGCCCATGAAATAAACGCGTTTCGATACGATTTAAACCATTCAGTAGCTTCATTTCATATCAGTAATCTATTCCTTTGCACAAATTTTGTATTTTAAAAAATGCACTTAATTTTAATGATGTTTTACACAGACTTTGATGAGGATGGGAATGTGGGAGAGGAAGATTTGAGACGTGTTATCAATAAACTAACTGAAGGGCCTGGATATATTAGTGAGAGGGAGCAAGACCATATAATTCAAACTGCAAGTCAATGAAACTATGCAATTTTTTTGTTCTTTCTTTATATGCATTTTCAGTTGCTGAAAGAAATGGATTTGGAGTCATCAGGGAAAGTTACAGTACAAGAATTCATCCACGCTGTTGGTAAAATGTCCGAATTTCCTCACTCATTCAGCTTTCGTTTTTAGAGTTGAAGTAGAACTTGTATATATTTGTTAAAGATTCTGTATATATTGTCTATAATAAAATAGAAATAGCTGTAGGTTTTGTTAAATTATGATAATATATTAAAAGTTATTATAATACTTAGGAGTCAATAGAACAAAAAAAAAAATATTTCTGATCTTCAATCTTATAGCAACTCTTAGGGACACATTGCAATTTGTTTGTCTGAACCTTTGTAGCAGTATGATTCAGTCCTTTCTTGGTTGTTAAATCGTTTAATTACATCATGAAAACAAGATGAAACAACCTGCCATCCAATTTAAGATAGACTGACCAGTGACCAACAATTTTGTCTAAATACGAAGAAAATCGAAAAAGGGTCAATGTTGTCTTGAGATAATACATATATTAAAGATGCTATTGTATAAATAAAAACATATTTCAAGCAAAAGCCGCTGGAAATTAACTTCAGCTTAGTTAATTCAAATATTTTTTGTTTATTACATATTTTTATAATATTTAAATCCTCCAAAATTTAGGTAATTAATATTTTACCTACGTATACATTTATAATTTAATTTGTTCAACTCTCGGTTATCTCTGACATTTCTTATGAGATATTTTTAATGGAGGTTAATAGCAAATATTGGTGTTTTTCTGTTTTTAATTAACATTAGGATTAATCGATATAGTGCGCATACAATTAGTGATTGTTTTTTTTTTATATATATAAATGCTAGCAATATTACATTCTCAAATAACCTTTCGGTTATCCAGATTATTTTTGTCTTCCATACTAAGCCCACCACTTCATGAACACTACCTAAGCTTCTGATATTAATTAGTTTTTTTAACTAAAAATGCATCTCGAAAAACTTATTTTCGATTTTTCTCATCTTGCATCTCGAATATAAATTTTTCGAGATGCATTTTTTCTTTATTTTTAGTATTTATATATATACCAAACCCAGACATAAAAATATCCAGAGTCCAGCTGCTGATGGCTTAAGGCCAGAAACCGGTCCTGGGGGAAGCTTGCTGGCGCTTTGGATGGCGGGGGACCGACAAAGCACCAACGTGGAGTGCAGATGTATTTTCGTTGTTTTTAATATCACTCTCCATGAGCCCACTTCATCATTATTTTTGAACAGACTTGGTACTTACCCGAGGTTAGACTGGCCACGAACGGTTCCGCACAGTTTGTCTGTCGCGGTCGTTTACCACAAGATGGCAGATTTGCATGTATTTACAGCCACCACTCGACATGGCTGATTTTTATGGTCAGGGTTTGAGTTATTCCCTTCATCCGCTCTCCAGGCGTTCAGCTTGAGCCCAGCTGATGACGGCTTAAGGCCAGAAACCGGTCCTGGGAGACGCTTGCTGGCGCTTGCGTCCACCAACGTGGAGTGTGGGTGTATATATATATATATATATATATATATATATATATATATATATATATATATATATATATATATATATATATATATATATATATATCCGTCAAATGTCGCTTCCAATATAACTGGCAGGACCCATAATTTACGATATGATTAAGATATAGGACTCACTGCTAGATGGCGCCACTAACAAAGTTTTTTGTTAGTTTACTGTTTTTTTTTTCAAATTTACCTTGCTACTAAGAAAACAGTATAACTATATTTGAAAATGTATTTAAAAACAGTTTTCTTTCTAACATCGTCCTATAAAACTACTCCTGTTATAAATACCAGTAAGAGCTCTGGAAGGTAGGGGCGGTAACCTCTTCGTTCTCCCGTACGACAACGGAAACACTACAGGATCTTTGTATTTTGTGTAATAAACGGGATATTTTAGATAAACACTAAAATGTTTAAAAAGGTAAATGAATAAATCTGTAATTATATTTAAGAATTAAATTTGTTTGAGTACATACCTAGTTGGATCTGGGGGACATTGATAAATATAATCGGCCGGTTTGAAATAATCTAGGGGGTGTAATGCACCATGACGATCTTTATATTGCTCTCGATGCGTTTGACATGCCTAAATGTCAAAATTTACAAAAATAATTATCGATAAAATTATGTATTTTTTAATTCATACCGGGAGAAGTAGAGTTAAATGTTTTAAAACTTTCTAAAAAAAACAGCCGCGTAGAATAGGTGACCCAAATATTGCTCTATTTAGTTTGAATAATAAAAATGTAGTGGATCTAATTTTAACTTGTGATTTGCAACTCAAACAATTCATAGGTGTCAATGATAATCATACAGAGAATCTGTACAGCAATCTTAATCGAAGGTCGTGGAAGCAAATTTGAATCTATACACCTAGTAAAAAAAAATATAAAAGTTGTACCATGTAAAAATCATCAACTTCCTGCTGTCGGCCAATATCCAACATTGTGACTTTAGACTGAGGAAATTTAAGATATTTACTGGACTTTTTATAGATAGAGGCATCAGGATGTGGACTATAAACTATATCAGGTGAACCCCATGTATCTATAGGCACCTACAAAATGTATATTGTTTATTATCTGACGTCTTAAAATGATATAAAACTATTACTCTGAAGCGAGATATGGTTTCATTACGATAAGCGTCAAAATATTCTCTGTGCCCTAATTTATATGAACCAATTTGAATAGGTGGCTTCGCCCCTGTAAAAAGCGGCTCTAAAGTAGGGGGATAATGAGAAGCGCTTATATCTGTTCCTTCGAACTGAGTCATGATTTTTTGTACTGGAATTTTTTTGTTAAAATAAGAAAAATTTTAAAATTTACATATGTTGTCAAAGTCAATTATATCTATACAGCTTAGTACAAAAATACTGATCAGCTCTAGGACCATATATATAAAACGATGTTAAAAACAAAATTCTGTCGGCAGTCTCCATGACTGACTACCATTTTTTTATTAATTTATAAATTATATATATATATATATATATATATATATATATATATATATATATATATATATATATATATATATATATATATAAATATATATATATATATATATATATATATATATATATATATATATATATATATATATATATATATATATATATATATATATATATATATATATATATATATATATATATGAAAAACAGAAATTTTTTTCATCCGTACTTCCACGTACCTCTGCTCGTCTCAAATCAGTCGCCGTCACCATGCCGACACAAGTACCTCCCAGGACCGGTTTCTGGCCTCACAGCCGTCATCAGCTGGGCTCGAGCTCAACGCAGTGAGACAGCTGAAACGAAACGAACAGAGCAAGACCAAGTCAACTGGTCATATCTGGTATATATATATATATATATATATATATATATATATATATATATATATATATATATATATATATATATATATATATATATATATATATATATATATATATATATATATATATATATATATAATATTTTTATTATTTATAACTGGTGGCCCATCTAGAAGTATCTCCTATAGGTTATTAATAATGTATATTTTAGTTTCTGTAATCAGATGACAGAAACGTCAAAATATTTTTTTTGATAAATTCTACAATAATAAATCTTTAAACTAAACCCTGTTCAATTATATGGTACCTATTTATTAATTTATGAATGAAAAGTAACTGACTGGTTAATTTTAATGGACTTGGATGTTGCAAAACAAGAGGCCATTGTAACCGATAAGAAGCGGTACGCAGCTGTCATCTACAATTGAGCTTTTAAAATTACTTTAACCTAATAACAGAATACTATATTTTACTTAGATTGGCCCTATTATAAATATCACTAGATGTCACAACCAACATAAATATATTATTTTAACGATTTGAATATGGTCCATGATATTGAGACTTGAAAAAAATTGTGGGAAAATAAAATGACTCTTTACAACCAAAAATAGGTATATTTATAAATAGTTACTAATGAAAAAAAAAAGAGAACATATAGTAAATATATCCAAGTGGTAAATAATTATTAAGTAAAAATATAAGGACAAAAAATGAGCAAGTAATGAATCAGTTCCCATTTAAAAGAAGTTGATGACCTTCCCAGTATGATAACCTTTCATAAATTACACACACATACATACACAAATCTATCTACTGACAATTCACTATAGAGGTAACTTAAAACATATCTGGTAAATCAATACAAAGATTTATAAAAAAAAAGGTAAATATTTGAAATTGAGATTTACTAGTAGAATGTAAAGTATTACATAAAAATATATCAAGTAACCATAGGTAAATTGAACTTCTTCAGTGGAAGAAGAATTAATTAAAAACCTGGAGATATGTACAGTCTGAGATCATGTTATCAAAATTGCTATATGCATCTTATAATGAATGAACTGATAATATGTACTCAAACTATCATTCAGTCATTATTAAATCCACAATAATATAGAAGTTAATAACAAAATTTCAATATTTAATTATTAGATATTGCAATTTTTTATGTACTTCTCCACAAAATTTTGTATGGTTACTTCATAAACAGACTTGATTTCACTATATATTTTCTTTAGAGTCAAATTGAGCTATACACATACAAAATATATAAATTCTATAAAAAGATATATAAAATATCACAAATTGGGTTTATACTTACATTATGTTACATATTAAATATATAAATATTGCTAAAAAAACATTATTCAAATTAAAAAAAGAAAATAAGAAAATTTTCTTAAAATGGTCATTTAAAATTGGATTAAAACCTAGACAATTCTGCAAAATACATGTTAAAACATCTTTAGTTCTCCATTCTCTTCATATATTCCTGGATTCAAGTATAACTTCTTAAAACCTTTATTTCTTGTTTCTGAAGTTTGCATTGTATGATATTCTGACTTTCGCCCTCTTAGACCTTCATCAACCTTCATCAAAAGATGATCTACAGATTCATGCTGAGCCAGATTCATGAAATGTTGACAGATCAATTCTATATACCAGGTACCCCGGAAAGGGTCTCTATGAGCCTTGGAGCCATGCAATGTGGCATAACCAATAAGAATGTCTTCAGTAGATCTATATACTGTTATCACAGGTGAGGTAGTTGACTGGCTGCTTGTTGATGGCATTGAAAACATACTATCAACTTCTGTACTAGATGAGTGATGAATAGGAAGATCTTTGTCATTCCCTCTACACACCTGGTATATGAAAATCTTCGGTTTGCCTCTGTATAATAAACATTTGCTAGGAGAAAAATATTCTTGTACTTCTGATGTATATATGTATCTTGCATCTCTTCCATAAATTATTGTTTTGTTCAGTTGTTCAGATCCATGACTCATCACAAAGACAATGCTTACATCACAAACTTTTTCTTCTCTATATTCAACAAAATCCTTTAAAATTAATCTCATTTCCTCCGCAGTTTTATTCTGATGAGACTCGATAACCTGTTAGAGGTAAAACTATATATGTGGACTAAAATATGTAATAAAACTATAACATACCCATCCTCCCATTTGTGCAAATACTCTAAATAGATTTCGTTCATCTACTGTAGCACCTGTTCTATACTTAAGCAGAGTACCAGAAAAATCAAAATTATTTATTATCAATATTCTTCCTCTTTGTTTTGATCTGCTAGAATAATAAGGTACATTTGGATTA
Organism: Cosmopolites sordidus; assembly: GCA_031761425.1. Classification (NCBI taxonomy): domain Eukaryota; kingdom Metazoa; phylum Arthropoda; class Insecta; order Coleoptera; family Curculionidae; genus Cosmopolites; species Cosmopolites sordidus. The sequence continues at coordinate 125,362 of JARFXV010002235.1, forward strand.
CGTTCTGTTGTATCTGAAAATTCACTAGCCAACTTCACAATTATGTTAAGTGGTGTTATATTATTATCAATAGGGATTCCTTTAGCATCCTCTTCAATTGATGAAGAGAGTTCACTTTCTTCTTTATCTTCCTCATTATCTATTGGTGGTCGAAAAAGTTTGCAACCTGACCGCTGTGGACTTATAGCTTCTGCAAGACGACGCTCTCCTCTATCAATCAGCCACTCTGCTACAGCATTCACAACTAAATGATATTTTTCTTGAATGGCAAAGAAAAACATTCGTTTGTTGTGATGCTCGTCGTCTGTAGAAAATATATTGTCAATTTTTTCCTGTGTAAATTTCCCCTTTTTGATCAAATATTTGCCCAATTCAGTGACTTCCTTCACATTCATCAAATAGTTCCAATTTTGTGTTATTGTGTCAAGTGATTCAGACATGGTGAAATAAAAAAATAAATAATAAAACTACTTTTGTTCGTTTCGTGTACATTTAGAGTGCTAAAAATGAAAAGCGTATTATCAGATTAGAAATAAATAAAAAGAAACTGATATTAAAAATAAACAAAGAAATAAGGTTAGTTGCTCGGTAATCTACATTACCTTACTGTGGCTTTAAACAAAACATTTTTGACAATTACATAATAAACATAACTCATTCTTAATCTGTGTAAAGATATTCACAGATGTGTAGACAGAAAAAACTCAGGAAATGAGTTTGATTTAAGGATTATTAAAAATATATTTTATTTAGGATTTTAAGTTCAAAACTTATGTAATTATGGTAATTGGGGCATTTCCGGCAGCTAAGTTAGGTGCTTTATTAGTAAAACAAGTCAGTAAGCCAATTGCAAATGTTGTTAAGAATCAAGCAAAAAGTTCCCCAGTATTTCGAAAATATGTATGTATGCCGCCAGCGCAATGTAAGTTATTTTTACGCTTTAAGAGGCACCTTAATTTTCTAAAATTTCTAGTTTATAATTGGTGTGAAATACAAGCTAAAATGTGGATATTAAACCTGGGGAAGCCTGTAAATATTCCTGTTCTAAATGAAGCACAGGCTATCGAATTAGGCGCCAATTTATTAGGAGAAGCAATCATATTTATAATTGCCGCAGGCATATTAATCAATGAATATAATAGGTGGTAGCAAAATTAGTTTTGTACTGAATATATACTAAAGAGAGTGTTACAGATCTTCAAAAAAAGAAACAGCAAAGGAAGAGGCACGTAAACAAGAACTAGTCGATCTGAAAAATGATATCAGGGAATTGTACATACAAGCTGAGGAAGAAAGAGCTCAGATAAGGGAACTGTTAAGGAAAGTTGGTCATCAAGATTCACAGTTGCAAGCTTTAGGTGCTAATTCAAATGTATATTGATTTGCAACTAATTAATGTTAAAATAACTCTTGACATTTATAAAAACATATGTATTATTTCAGCTGCAAAGGTAGGAGTAAACCCCAAGAAAGACCCTCCAACTGATGTTTCTAATGATTCACCACCTTATTCACCTGTTTATGATGATCCTAATTTAAAAACCCCAGATAAACCGGCAGAATTATATCAACTTAGTGTCACTAAACATCAAGAGAACTCTCCCATTTTGTTACTAAGAGCAGTGGACGATATCTTGAAAGATTTATGGACTAGTCCAATTAATACCAAGGAAGACAGTCATCTTTCTCAAGCACTGGTTTACCTCAATCGATTGTTTAGAATGCGACCATAGTTATGTATTTTGTAAATATAGACAAATTTAACTTATTTTATTGTTAACACTGTTTTGTTTCTTTAGTAACGCAATAAAGCTGTTTTGAAAAGAATTTATTTGAATCATTTTATGGAAAAAATTAACCTTAAAAACCTGACATTTATCGTGAAGTTCTAACCTAATATTTTGCTTGGCCAGAGAAATTAAGTACAACGTGTATACCTGATGGTGGGAGGTTCTCACATACCTTTATTACAGAATCGGATACTTTTCAGTTAAATAACGTCAATTACACTATGAAGGTTGTGCTAAACAATGCTAGCCCTCCTTTAGGTAAGTGATTGTCTTGATAATTATTACACAATTCCTGATAAAAATTACATATGTTCCAGGGGGGTTATTTGTGGCCACTTATGTCAAATCGACTAATAAAAATTTGGATATATCATGGGGAAATGATACTTTAGTAGAAAATTTTCAATGCAAAACCAGTAATGATGTTGCCAGAGCTATTTCAAGAGTTCTGCAACCTGCACTTTATGGAAATGATGCAAGAGAAACAACTGAGGTGGATCACTGGCTGACATTCGCTTTGGGTCCCCTGAGTTCCAAATTTGATTTCTACAATGCCATACAAGTTTTAGATAATGCTCTTGCACCTGCTACCTATTTAGCAAATAAAAGACTAAGCATAGCTGACTTAATAGTTTTTGCAACTTTATATGGTAAGAATTTTATAGAAAATCATCAGATGTAAATTTATAGTTTCTAATTTAAAGTGAGCAAACAATATCAGGATTTGGTCTCTAAAAAAGCTGTACCAATAAACTTACAAAGATGGTATAATTTCATACAATCACAAGATGCTGTAAAAAAATCTTTAAATACTCTCAATTCTGAGCAAAAAGCAGCTCTTGCACTAGTAGAAAAGACTAACAGACAGTCAGTTGAGAAGTCTGTAAGTTCTGCTGGCGGAAGGGCTCAAGAGGGAAAATTTGTTGAATTACCTGGTGCTGAGTTGGGAAAAGTTGTGGTTAGATTTCCTCCTGAAGCTTCAGGGTAAGCTATACTTCTAGAAAAATAGTTTTAAGTATTTGTATTTGCATACATTTCAAGGTATTTACATATTGGTCATGCCAAGGCTGCCCTTCTCAACCAATATTACCAAGAAGCCTTCAAAGGTAAGCTTATAATGCGGTTTGATGACACCAATCCAGCAAAGGAAAATGCTCACTTTGAAAAAGTTATCCTGGAAGATGTTGCCATGTTAGAGATTAAACCTGACATATTCACCCATACATCTCAATACTTTGAGTTGATGTTGGATTATTGTGAAAAAATGATCAAAGAAGGAAATGCCTATGTTGATGATACAGAAGCAGAATTGATGAAACTACAGAGAGAACAGAAAATTGAATCTGTAAATAGGCATAACTGTAAGTACTAAATTAGACAAAAAATAGTTAATTTTAACAGCTTGTTAGGCTTTTGTTTTCTGTTGTGTTTTGAAAATTTTGTTTTTTATGCTGTATTCTGATTGGATTTTTTTCATATTATTTAGTTATCCAAATATTCAACATTCAAATGAATTTGTTAATTGCTTATTGTACATATTACATTAAAGAACAAGGTCAGATAAATGTATTCTTTTAGTGGTTGAAAAAAATTTGCAAATATGGGAGGAAATGAAAAAAGGTTCTGAAATAGGACAAAAATTCTGTGTAAGGGCAAAAATTGATATGCTCTCAGCCAATGGATGTATGAGAGATCCTACAATCTATAGGTGTAAGAATGAACCACATCCATCCACTGGAACAAAATATAAGTGAGTTTATGAAGTAGTACTTAATTTTTGGCCCCAAAATACAATATTCTATTCAATATCATATTATAGTGATATTGAAGTGCGATGTTTAAAGAGCACTTCAAAGTTAATGTTACATTTGAAGGACAATCTCTTTTTATGTGACTCAAGTAAAAAAGTAAAAGTAGTAGTACTATTTTTGGTAATTTAAGAGGTAGAAATTTCGACCTGTATGATGTAGAACATCTTATTATATACAGACTTAGTTATAATATTCAATAAATATTTGATTATTAATATAATATATCAAAGTTCAGTGAAAAAGGCTGAGACTTAAGTACATCCAATGATAATTTTTTCAGAAAAAAGATCATATTCTCATTGTCCCTTTTAGAGTATACCCCACCTATGATTTTGCTTGCCCAATTGTGGATGCCATAGAAGATGTAACCCATACTTTAAGAACTATGGAATATCATGACAGAGATGCCCAATTCTACTGGTTCATTGATGCCTTAGGACTCAGAAAACCATATATTTGGGAATATAGTCGCTTATCAATGACCAACACTGTTCTGAGTAAACGAAAGCTTACTTGGTTTGTACAGCAAGGCTTGGTGGATGGTTGGGACGACCCAAGAATGCCAACAGTTCGTGGAGTGTTAAGAAGAGGAATGACAGTACAAGGTCTAAAGGAATTTATAATTGCTCAAGGTTCAAGCAAATCAGTTGTTTTCATGGAGTGGGACAAAATTTGGGCTTTTAATAAAAAAGTTATTGACCCAATAGCACCCCGCTTTACTGCAGTAGACATTGACTATGTGCCCGTGTTGGTTAAAGGGGTAAATGAGGAATGTCTTTCTGTTCCAAAACATCCGAAAAATTCCGATGTTGGAAATAAATCAGTCTGGATAGGACCTAAGGTGTTGATTGATCAGGTAGATGCTGATGTGTTGAAAGAAGGAGAAAATGCCACTTTTATAAACTGGGGAAACATACTGATTAAAAAGGTATTTATTAGTATACTACTGCTTTAAAGTTTGGTACCTTTTTAGTTATTAGTAAAATTCAGTTATTTGTATTCTAAATTTTTCTGTCGGCTAAAACCTGCTAAGGACTACCACTTGAGGTTTAAGAGCAGGGTTTTTAATCTAAAACGTCCAGCAGATCTCCAATCAAAGCTGTGTGGATCACAATTTATTATTAAGCGACTTTACTGCCTTCTCCAAAACGTCGCTGTGGTAATTTGTTGCAGGCGTTTTGCCACTTGCTCACAGAAACATAAACTTTGTCGTTTTACCGGTTGAATTTCTCGACGCTGAAACCAACCAAACCAAACCTGACCTATAAACTATACAGTTCACCCTCAGGCGGAGTGGATAACAAAATGGTATACCATTTTGTGGTAAACCATATAATAATATGTTACGACGGTTTTGTTAATACAAAACCGTCGATACAGTTGTGTCCAATATCGTGTCAATAAAGCCACAGTTTTGTTGTCGGTCAATAGGACTACAGTGCACATATAGTAAAAAATATGAATATTTAGCGAATGTTTTCTTTATAGATAAATCGCGAAAATGGCAAGATTATTTCCATCGAAGCTGAACCAAATTTATCCAACAAAGACTATAAAAAGACAGTCAAAATCACCTTCTTAGCCGAGACCAAACAAGCTGAATTTACTCCAACGTTTTTCGTATACTTCAATCACATCATTAACAAAGCGTTGTTGAGTAAAGACGAAGATTTTAAACAGTTTGTCGGACACGAAACAAGAAAGGAACAACAAGTTCTCGGAGATCCCGAATTGAGGAATCTCAAAAAAGGTGACATCATTCAAATACAACGTAAGGGATTCTTTAAGGTAAAGGTTTGTATGTGACGGCAGGTTGAGATTCTTACGGTTTTTTTACAGGTGGATGTTGCATACGAACCTCTCAGCGCACACACATGTCGGGAACAGCCCATTATTTTGTTCTACATCCCGGATGGGCACACGAAGGAGTCACCGTTTGCTCCAGCCAATCAACCAGTAACTTCTGTCAAAGTAAGATAGTTCTGCAAACTTATCTTATGTTTTCATTGTTTCACGTTTTGCACCCTTATCAGACTACTAGCCGAATAAGTGTTTTGTAGATCTTAAATTTCATGTTTCTTTTTATAAGTTTTGATCTTAGAGTGCAGACAGACACTAACAGTGGCGTAACTATACAATCTGAGGCCCGTGGCAAATTCATTGGATGGGGCCCTCCCAGTAAAAATCGTCACGTTGCAATATAATTTTAATAAATCACCTAAGTAGTTACCAAACAGTATTACTAATACTGCGTGCATTTTAGTTAAATATCTAATAAATTTTATATTTCTCTGTGGCCACGAAAGGTTAAATTAGACGTTGAAAGTGTCTGAGTAATATCAAGGAGTTTAGAGAGTTCTTTGTGCCAAAAAGATTTTTCTTTTTTGATCATGGACTCATTGCTCATCATCTAGTATTCCATGTAGCCGCCATTGTTGATACGTAAGACCATTGTTGACCGTAATCCAGGTGAATTTTCGATATCTCGTATCTTTCTATGGCGTCTACAATATGTTTCCAGTCGTCATAGCCTTCCATCCAAACATTTTGTATTTTTATAGATGTCCGATTTGCCAATAACCAACATGGTTCACAGTACGCCTTCTGAAATATTAAGGAATAGGATAGCCATGTACGTTCAAGTCTCACTCCAGACTTGGAAGCAATATACTAATGTTTTTCTAGAAAATGTCCATTGTCATTGTCTTTAGGAAAGGACCCTTAGGTTTACAATGTCCGTTTTCGATCGCGAACCATTTCACTTGATCATTTAGTTCTTTAAAATTACCCTCATCATATCACTTTGATTTTTGCTTGTACCATGTTGTGGTTGTTCTGGATCTGGATATACACTGGTGTTGGGGGCTGCATCTGCTATACTGTTACTGTTAGTTTCGTCCAATTCTTCATTTTCGGAGTACTGTTCACTCGTTTTTTCATCAATAAAGTCATCATTCTTAAAGTACTGACTAATTTTAGGTAACTTTTTATTTTTTCTTAAGACACCCTTTCTCTTTCGTTTTTCGCTTCCACTTAGATATTTTCTAGAACTAGACATGTTGATATATAACTTTCACAATTAACTTTACTTTGCCTCTATTTGCAGATTCAATAAAACAAAAACTACGAAAAATCAAAGATACAAATGACCAATTGTCATAACAATCAAACGAAGAATGCATAGTAGAGCCATTCATACTTAAAAAATAGAAATCCGGGATTCCCCTAACATCGTGCGTCGCTAGCCCGCCAGCGTCACGAAAAAATTACTTGGTTACCGGGCACCAAGGTACCGCGACAAAAAATGAAAGAACCAATGGATGCGTTCTAAAATTGATCGACATTCTTATGAATGCGTTTAAATCTTTTAAACTCAATTCACTCACTCAAAATCAATTATTTCAATTTGTATATGGTCTTTAGTTGTGTCTAACTTTAATTGATTTTAAGACCTTATATAAAATTTATAATTTTTACTAAATTTTGTTAAAAATCTTAGGTTACTTCTGAGCTCGCGGCTTCTCGGACTGGGGGTCCCCGTCGGGTCGGGGACCCGTGGCATTTTGCCAGCCCTGCTACCCTATAGTTACGTCACTGGATACTAAGTAGTTATGTTACCCTTCATAATACCATTTCTGATATCACCTCTGACGGTTTCGTCTAGTTTGCCTCCCAGATACGTAAATTCGTTCACAACTTCAGTGTTGTCATCGCCGGTTGTATCAATAGAAAAATTCCAAAGGAATTTGCATTAGAAGCACCGGTCATTACTTTTCGAACCCACCTGGTAGCAGTTAAAGGAATGGTAAATCAGCACAAAGTGAAAGTATGGGACGTGGTCATGCTGCGCTGGTATCATTTCGCTTCGCTTTTTTTTTTATTGTAAACATATGTTGCACGTGTACAAATATTTTTTTCGAATGAAAATAATTTCAATTATTTCAAATATTTTAGACATGTTTGATAATTGACCTAAGTGGTATTTTTTATCTAAAGTATTTGTTGATATCGACTCTTAAAATTAAGTATTTACCTTTTCATTTAGAAAACCACGAAAGACGCTAACCCGGTTTCATCATCGTCGTCGGCTGCTGACGATTTGAACGAAAAAATCACCAATCAGGGTAACTTGGTTCGTAATTTGAAAGCAGAAAAGGCGCCCAAAGCTGATTTAGATAACGCAGTCAAAGTTCTTCTCAATTTGAAAGCTGAATATAAAAAGGTAAATTGCATGGTGAAAATCACGTGAGGTTTTATAAATTTTCCTCGTTAGGTAACCGGGCAAGACTGGAAACCAGGCACTAGTCCCTCTGTCGTTAAACCAGCAGTTATTACATCAAACAGTGACGATTTAAGTTCTAAAACCCAAGCTCAAGCTGATAAAGTAAGTAATATTGAAATTGTACATTTTTTACTTGGAAAACTCACTTTCAAACACTAAAAACTTTCAAGATATGCTAAATTTAGTAAAGAACGTGGAAAGATATTGAGGGCGAAAATAATGTAATTACAGGGTTTGTGTGAGGTCATAAAAAAATATTTATTGAAGAAATTTGTAAAGTAACTTAATAATTTTCAAAATATGATCCTACTGTATCAATACACCGCTGCCAGTGGTTTTCCAGTTTTCATACGCCCCCTGGAAGTCCGCAACTGCAAGGATAGTTCAAGCACTCCGTCGAAGCCTTTTGGACTGTCTCAATCATCCCGGATCGATGTCCTTTCAGGCTCCTCTTGATTTGAGGAAATAAAAAAAGTCTGGAGGAGCCACATCTGGACTATAAGGTGGTTGTGGAAGCGGTGCCATGTTGTGTTTGGTCAGTGTTTCCCTAAACTCGAAGATATTTACCACTAGACACCAAATCACTTTTTGAAACTTCTCGATTTAATCTAGGATTAAATCATCTCCTGGTGAAGCTAACATGGTTAGCGAAACGTGCGTCGAGAAGTTTAAAAAAGTGATTTGGTTTTTAGTGGTAAATCTCTTCGAGTCTAGTGTTTCACACCAAAGGTCCAATAGAAGAATTGATCAATGTCTCTCTCACAATTAACGACGTGTGACTGGGCGCGTTATGATGATAGAGCATCCAGGAATTGGTGAACTCTCTTTGGTCGCGACGAACTCTCATCCTCAAATGTTGGAGCACTTCTGCGTAGAATTTGCCGTTCACTGTTTAGCTTGCGGGCATAAACTTCTTGTGGATCACAACTTTTACATCAAAGAAGACAACGAGAATCGATTTCGTTTTCACTGACGTGATTGTCGTAAAGAATCCACTTTTCATCGCACGTCACAATCCTTTCGAGAAACGGATCGTTTTTATTGAGCAAAAGAAGGGAAGACGACACTTTAAAACGACGATGTTTTCAATTCGTGCGGCACCCATTTATCGAGTTTTTTTGACTTTCCAATCTCCTGCATATTGTTAGAAATCATCACATGCGTTACGCCTAATACAGAGGTAACCTCCCGAACAGATGTACGCGGATTAGCTTCGACTAAGGCCCTCAATTGCCGGCTATCAATATCCGATGACCGACCACTACGTTTCATTATCTTCAGGGCTCTCATCGCCGTTACGAAATGTTTAAACCACCATTGCGCAGTACGTACGTTCATTAGTGGTTTCTGGACCAAACTCATTGTTAATATCGTGAGCTGTTTTGGCAGCTTTAAAATTATACATGAAGTCAAAGCAGTTTTAACACAAATTTACTTGAAAATGCAGAATTTAAAATTAAAATAATAAAAACCTCATTAACGTTCTTAACAAGGTAAAAGTTTTCTTGTATCTCTAAAAAAATGTAGTGTATTTTACTTAATATTAGTCTATATAATGGGTTTGTTTAACATTTATCTTTAAATATATAGATTAGGAAACTAAAAGCGGATAAAGCCGATAAAGCAATTATTGATTCTGAAGTCAAAGTACTACTTACCTTAAAAGCCGAATATAAACAAGCTACTGGAAAAGACTGGGTGGCGGGATCAGCACCTCCTACAACGTCACCACCAGCGCCATCAAACAAGCAACAAGATTCCCCTGGCGTAAATACTGTTCTCCAGAAAATCGCCGATCAAGGAGATAAAGTACGTGATTTGAAATCGAAGAAAGCTGACAAAGCCACTATCGATAGGGAAGTGAAGGTTTTGTTAGGTCTCAAGGCGGAATTCAAGAGTCTTACTGGGCAGGAGTGGAAACCTGGTACTGTGACCAGTGTATCTATTAAAACCGAGCCAGCATCACCTACGAACATTTCACTCGACGAAAATAGTATTCTGGATCAAATTACTTCTCAGGGAGATAAAGTTCGGCAGCTTAAATCTGGTTAGTATGTCGTAAGAAGTGATGCTTTAATAAAAGAAAATAGGACTGATTCAAAAAACATGAAATTATTCAGTTCTTCTATTGAAACCTTTAGTGTGAAACACTAAACTTTAAGGGATTTACTATTAAACCCCAAATCACGTTTCATCTTCTTGACGCGCGTTTCACTATGTTAGCATCATCAGGATTGGATCATCTCCTGATGATGCTAATCTTGTTAGCCAAACGCGCGTCTAGATTAAAAGAAAGCCCTTTCGTGTTTAGTACTAAATCTCTTCAAGTTTATGAATATATTTCCCAAATTCTCCACCAAATTAATCCTCAGAAAGCAAATTTTAAAGAACAATAATTAATCAGTCTACTTAAATAACTGAGTAGTTTTCTTCTATAATCACCAAGATGTTATTTCAGTTAAAGCTGATAAAACTGCAATTGACGTAGAAGTGAAAACGCTGTTAAAACTTAAAGCCGACTTTAAAGAGATAACAGGAAAAGAGTGGAAACCAGGTATGAAACCCGAAACTTCGTCACCGTCAGCAGCTTTAAGCACTGAAGCTGTTGGTGGTGTTACTAAAGATACACTTACTGCCAAAGTCAATGAACAAGGAAATGTCGTCAGAGATTTGAAAACTAAAAAAGCCGGCAAGGTGAGATATATTGTTCTATAGATGGATATATGTTGATGTGTCATATATCTCCAGGAAGAAATTGATGCAGCTGTGAAAGTGTTACTGGATCTCAAAGCTGAGTATAAACAGGTGACCGGAGAAGATTTTCCAGTAGCCGGTAGGACTACAAGCAAACCCAAAGAAGTCGCTCCCAAAGAAAAACCCGCCAAACAGAAACCAGCGCAAAGAGAGAAAAAACCTGTTGAGGTACGTAGCGTCAACGTTTCTTAATGTAGCCATCGAACATTTTTTTTCTTATAGGTAGAAGATGGACCTAAAAAACAGACTCGCTTAGGTCTAGAAGCGAAGAAAGAAGAATCCTTATCGGATTGGTACTCGCAAGTAATTACCAAAGGTGAAATGATCGAATACTACGACGTTTCGGGCTGTTACATATTCAGGCCTTGGTCGTTTGCGATTTGGGAAGCGATCAAAGACTGGTTCGATGCGGAAATCAAGAAATTGGGGGTGCAGAATTGCTACTTTCCCATGTTCGTTTCGAAAACGGTATTAGAAAAAGAAAAAACCCACATTGCTGACTTTGCCCCAGAGGTATGATAATAATTATATTAAAACACGGGTTTTCTTAAATGGCAAATGAACTTTTGGACAGAAAATAGTCACCAAGGTCCAGATCGGGTTAATATAACTGTTTTAAGAATTCAAGTGTTTTGGTTAAAATTTTCTTTAATCTCAGAGGGAACTCAATTTAGGGGCATTGCTTCATGGTTGAATTTTTTGCGAATATCTGGAAAACTGTTTGAGATATCGAACTGTGCTTGTCGCCATTCGATTCCTCATTATTTTTTCTATCTAGTAGTATATTTTCACAGAAATTGAACGACTTTCAGCCTTTGAATTAAACAGCCTTTGAAAAATGTCCTCTCAAAAGTTCCAAAAAATAGGATTAACTCATTTTCGGATATATGACACACACACAAACAACCCGCTTCAATATTCCGACAACCGTTTTGATTTATTTCATTTTCATGTTATGAATTTGCATTCCTCGCTGGGTTTATTACGAATATCTCGAGAAATCAAAGATCCATTTCGATTCCCTATTATTTTTGCCTATCTAGTGGCATATTTTTACAGACATCTAACGACTTTCGGTTTTCTGAAATTTTCCTACGGACAAATAAACTATTGAATTTTGATTCTTACTGTTTCTGCAGCAAAAGTTTAGTTTCCATTTACACTACCTATGGTCTATTTTTAATGAAGAATATAACAGGTGGCGTGGGTTACAAAATCTGGAGATTCTGATTTGGCGGAACCCATCGCTGTGCGTCCCACATCAGAAACAATAATGTATCCAGCTTACGCCAAGTGGGTTCAATCTTATCGAGACCTGCCCATTAAACTAAACCAATGGAACAATGTTGTTGTAAGTATTTTTAGTTCCTTCCACGTGCAGATCAATTTCAAGCGCCGATTTTCCAGAGATGGGAGTTCAAACATCCCCAGCCATTTTTGCGTACCAGAGAATTTCTTTGGCAAGAAGGTCACACTGCCTTCGCTCTAAAAGAAGAAGCTGATGCTGAAGTGAAGATAATTCTTGGTAAGTAAATCTAAATAAATTATTGTTCTTCCTGTGATGGCACAGTCCGTCCATATAAAAGTTACACAACAAAATAAAATTAGAATTATTCATAATCCTTTAGCAAGTACAAAAGAACGATTGCAATTTAATAGTTTACACTTGTAGAAGGATAAATAATCCTACTAATGCGGTACATTTAATACTAAAAGAAAAGCTGCGGTAACATGATGAAAATGGGCTAGACAATATTTCGAAAATAAATACATATGTATAAAAATTAAACAAACATATTATTGTTAAAGGTTATACTAATGCAGTGTATGTTTTTTTGTTATACAAATTTTATAATGTTGATCAGCTTTTTATTTTTCTTCGGTGTATTTTGTATTTGACTGTTGACATGTATAAGAGTATGAAATATTTTTATCCTACAAAATAATTTTGAAACATAGTCTTGAAAAATTTGTACAAGGAGGTTCAAATGAAATGTTATTAAATAATGTAAGAAGTTGCTTGCTAATATACGGCAAAATTGATAGATTTTTCAAAATGTTTAGTAAATATATCCATTTCCCTTACAAAATGTATAAAGTTATGAACAGGCATTTTTAAATAGCCAAATGTATCTTTATTTTTTGTTTCATATGCCTTCAGATGGGAAAAATATTAGATTTCAATGTATCATCTCTGGATGCTATTCTACAGATCTTACAATCATGAATATCTAATCAATTTTTAAACAAATAACCCGATAGTTTGTGTTTGCACTGGTGATTTTAGAGGAGATGATTTCACTTCGGAGCTAAAATAAATAGGATACCATAATGAAAAACGTATTATACCTACTACTTAATATACCTACCCGTGTGAATTCTGAATTGTGAATCTAAATGTAAAGAATTGATAGGAGTGCTCAACTCGCAAAAAGTGCAACAACTTGCACCAGGTTCAATGAAAGCAGAATATGTGTGATCTACATTGACAATCATTGACAAATAGTCTGGTAATGTTAGTTCAAAAATTTGAAATTTGCTGCATACTTGTTCAGATCTAAAATTTTAAATATATTAATATCATTAAAATTAAATGTTTGTTGTCTCAGTAATTATCTGATCATAAAACTTACTCTTCTAAAGAAGATTGTTTTGAGCTGGTACAATCTGACATTGCAACGTCCAGTGGAATACTAAAATAATAAATAGGTAGTTTATAATCATTATAAGAAATCGGAAAAAATTAAAAATTCTGATATAACTGCGAAGAATTTTTTACAGAAATATTTCTGTGAAGTAGATGAAAAACTAAGTGGCAATTCTAATAGTAATATTGCACCACCTGATATCAATCCTAGGTCAATATTTTTATATTCAACTGATTCAAATGATATAAAATTGATAATCAATAATATGAAACCTAAATCAGGGGGTGTGGATAATATCAATTCAAAAGTACTTAATATAATTACAGATGATATTGCTGAACTGTTAACTTATGTTTTGGCGCTGGCCTGGCCAATCAACTATCAAAAAATGTTAGAGGTATATTTAATATAAAATCCAATTCATCCAAAAGAGCAGTCAAAGAATGGATAAGGAATATATATAAACATTTTCTACAAAAATAGTAATGATCTGTTATGAACAAGTTTTGCTAAAATGTTTAGCTTTGGTTTTAAGTTCTTACACCATACCTATGTACAGGTAAATACTTTTATCTCTATACGAATAATGCATATGAATTCATGTACTGTGTATTGTTAATCATTTCAAATAAATAAATATTAATTGGGATAAGATATTTAATTACTCAGGAAAGAAATACATTGGTATTGCATTGGGTAGCAGCCTGTTTTTCAAATGATTTTGAAACATGCTGCCTTTAAAATGCTTTCCACATATTCGCAATTCATTTTATGTATAATTGCAATTTTATCAGTTAAATTCATTCTTCCGCACAGCTGCAACCACTCAACACAACTTCCGCAATTTTCCTTGGTATACCTAAAAAAACTTATTTGTCCATCATATTTTGATTTGCATTTTGCCAAAGCACAATGCGAAAATAGTTTAGCTTTCGACATCTTAGTCTATAGCGAAATACAAAATTAATAAAATGGAAAAACAGGGGCCTGGTAAAGTTGACGACCCCCGGAATTTCGCAAAAAAAGTTAATAATGTTATAACGTAAACACTTTAACATATAACATAACTAGAGATGTCCGAAATGGATCTGATCCGACTCCCAGATTCGGATCATTTAAAAGAGCCGTATGAACCGGTTCCTAAAATTACGATACACGGATCTCGGATCCCAGACGGCTCTCGGATCTCAGACAACTCTTGGATCACAGACGGTTCTCGAATCCCAGACGGTTCTCGAATCCCCGACGGTTCTCGAATCCCAGACGGTTCTCGGTTCTGTTGGATCTTAGATAAGAACAAAGACAGAAAGGTTATGTTCTATAACGCAAAGAATATGGCTTGTATCTTGTGGTGTGTGTTGCCTGCGTCCGTCCGCACCTATCGCATAGAAAAATATAGTAGTACTCGGGTCGGACGGATCTCGGGTCGTTTTTAGATCCGTTGATCTGTAAACCGTGAGAGATCCATGGATCCGTAATGCAAAATAAACCGTTCGAAGTCGCCGTACTGCGGCTTAAAATTTGCAATCTATTAGTGTTTTATGTAACTAAATATATAAATATATAGAATAATACACATAATAATTAAAGACACATCACAATAAGTACATCAAATTTCAAAATAAATTTTAAAAAATTAAAATATTTTAACAATTACATATTTACATGTAAAAATATGATTTCAATTATCTTTTTAGTTTTCATTCGACTTCGTTTCGTTTTCTGTCACAATTTGACCAGTTTTACTGAAAATTCTTTCACATGGCACTGAAGTAGGCATAAGACAGCCTTTTTTGGACAAATTCATATAATCTTGGATAAAAATTTATTGAAACCGCCATATTAAGGGGTCCTCGTGTCGATCGATTAAGGGCTCATTTAAATATTTTTCTATTTCATTAATAACTGCTGACGTAGGGTTTCTGGAACTTTTTATATTTATTACTTTGTTTTCAAAATTTTTCCATATGAGAGAGTGAATTATTGCTTTTTGATGTCAATGATATACCGAAGCCTTTTAATAATTCATACGAAAAATAATTCATATAGGGGCATGTTGATATTCTCAGAAATTAAAATGTTATGCTATATACTACTGCCAATCGTAAAGTATTTGTTTATCTGACTATGTAACAAGTTATGCAACCAATTATACGAGAAATGATTCAGTGGGATCCGAGAACCAGCTCAGGATCTTTGAATTGATGATCCGACTCTCCAAAAAGATCCGCATTTCCCATCACTAAACATAACCCAAAACTGAACGACCTTTAACGTTATACTGACATTCCTGATAGACATGCTCAGTTGGCTGATTTCTATTACAGTCTCGAGTGACACTTCCGGTTCGTATCTATATACGAATATCTATCTTATAAAAGGCAAGTTTGTAATCTAACAGTGTAGTTTTTTTTGCAGATCTGTACGCCGAAATCTATGAATCCCTTTTAGCTATCCCCGTAATAAAAGGAAGAAAAACTGAGAAAGAGAAATTCGCTGGAGGTGATTACACCTTAACTGTCGAAGCCTTCGTGTCAGCTAGTGGTCGTGGTATCCAAGGCGCCACATCTCACCATCTGGGGCAAAATTTCTCGAAAATGTTCGAAATTGTATACGAAGACCCGGAAACTCAAGAGAAAAATTATGTTTTCCAAAATTCGTGGGGTTTAACTACACGAACCATTGGGGTACTCATTATGGTACACGCTGACAATCAAGGACTTGTACTACCACCAAAAGTAGCCAGCGTGCAAGCAGTGATAGTTCCCTGTGGCATCACGGCTAATTTATCGGAAGACGGTAAAACCAGACTGCAGGAATCCTGCGATAGTCTCGAGAATGACCTAAAACAGGCTGGAATCAAAGTCAAGGGTGATTATAGACAGAACTATTCGCCTGGCTGGAAATTTAACCACTGGGAATTAAAAGTATTTGTTTAATATAATTAAAAACTCGCTGGATGTTATAGATTTTCATTTTCTTCAGGGTGTTCCGATCAGAATAGAACTGGGTCCTAAAGATATAGAGAAAAATCAGTTTGTTGCTGTAAGGAGAGATACTGGCGAAAAAGTTACATTACGTAGGAACGCAGCATCTGAAAAGATAAATGAGTTATTGACAAAAATTCAAGACAATTTATTCACAAAGTAAGAGGTATATGGTATCTATAAAAAAATAAAATATAAAATTTGCTTTGTTTACATAGGGCATCGGAGGATTTAGAAAAACACAAGGTCCTGTTGACGGATTGGTCTCACTTCGCCAGCAATTTGGATAAGAAGAATATTATTTTAGCACCGTTCTGTGGAGAGTCCGACTGTGAGGATAAAATCAAAGCTGATAGTGCCAGGTAAAAGTTCACATTGTAGTCATATGCTTAACGCTTAAAAATCACGACAAACAGTTTTAAATACGCGTTTCTTTAATCATATTGACATCATCAGGATATGGTCCATCAGAATTGAAATTTTTGGAAAAAAAAATAAGATTTATATTTTAGAAAAACAAAACTGTATTAAAATAAAACTAATTCTGATAGTAAATATGATAATCTGTAAACGATATTCTTAGCTAAAGATATAACAGTACAACCAGGTAATCAGAATATCGTCGTTTACAGTTCTCGAAGTGCATACATGCAAACTTGCAACTAAAACCGCTCGGAAATGATTATATTCAATTTATTGTTTTATTTTTTGACAAGTATATTGATTCTTTAATGTCATTATCTTTTATATTTTCCGAATAACTTATATCCGAATATATATTTTCGAATAACTTAATTAGAGTTATTGCACGCTTTTTCGATTAAAAAGCAGATGTGTATGATGTATGATTTTTTTATTTTACCAATTATTTAACACTAGAGACAAAAAATAACTTGCAACTTAATAGAAATTAATAAAAGAATAAATGTAATACTATTTTTGAGAAAAAATATAATGGTAAATATTTGATTTTTGAAAAATAAAACAATGGTGAGGATTTGAACCCCAAATTGACAGTCGGCTCATGGCGAGCCGAAAAAGTTTAAATAGATGCCTCGGATACACTTGAGATGGCGCCACCACTTGACACATTTCCCATCGTCCCTATGGTATAATAAATACTAAGGTAAGATATTGCGCATGGTGGGCGGAGCTTTATTAACGGGAATACGTCATCCATTGAATAAAATTTGAACATCATAGTTTTGACATATAACAAGTTTACTAGAAGTTTATGTACGGCGTTTGTGTGGTGTCAATATTCAATAATAACAATGCGTTGTGCTGTATTTGAGTGTAACTCCAACAATCAGTCGAAAAGGAACCTTTGTGATGTGAAGTTTTTTCATTTTCCCAAGAATGAAGCTGCGTGTAAGAAGTGGATCCATACCACAAAAAGACAGGATAAATTTAACCTGAAAAGGGCTTGTATTTGTTCGAAACACTTTTTAAATAGCGATTTCAAGGAAAATCTCCTACGTAAATTGTTAAATTACACACCAAAAAGTTACCGAGGATTGAGGGATGATGTTGTACCAACTCAAAATCTAGCAGTTAGTTCTAAAAAACCAGTATCGAATGAACAATCTGCAAGAATTGAAAAAGAGAGAGAAAACAAGCCGTCACCGAGTTATTGACCAGGTAATTGTCACAAGAGAAAAATAATTGAAATAGAAATTAAACCGAAAAACATTGAATGTATATGTTTCAAGTTAAACGATTCCAGTTTAGAAAGACCCAGGACGTCCAAATATACCTGGACTGATCTTTTATGTGAAGGAGGTTTACACAAACCTTCTGAAGACTTTCTTTCACAAATGAAACAGCTTGAACAAGTTTTTAAGTCTGTTAATGGAGAATCCTTGACCAATAATTATTTGAATAATTTGATGCTTAGAAGTTGCCACATTGAATGCTCAGAAAAAGCAAAACAACTATTTTTTCGATCGCGAAAGTAAATGTAAAATTAGGTAAAAGGAAGGTGATTAAAACTATTACATAATTACACTTATAGCTAATTCACAATGGACATAAGCTTAAGAAATATGTACAATTTTAAATTTAGGAAACAATATATTGTCATTTTTAATACCAATATACAATATGGCTAGATGTGTGTTGAATAATTAATATTTTATTTGTGACAAAAAATATCGAATTTAGCTGAATATTACATTTAAAAACCAATATTTACAAAAGTTTCAATTTGCACATTGCAATTTTATATAACCAATGTATATTATTCTTTACATACATTTTTATAGTGAGAAACAAAATGATTTGTTTATATACATTTCAAATACTCGTAATAAAAAATATTAATCTATAAAACGAAATGTATTTGTCGATAAATAAAAACTATTCGAACTATCGAAGTTGTTTTGTTCTGTAAATAGTGTCTTAAATTCAAATAAAATTGTGTGTGACTGTTATATACAATTTTGTAGTCTGTTGCACACACTGATAAAGTATTTGTCCTCAATATAAAACCTTAATTCCAATTACAATGCATTTAAATTGTATTTCAAAGTCTAGCAACGAAGATATTTGAATTTTACTCAACGAGTGACGTCATGCGCAAACAGGACGTATTTTGGTATACGGGAATATCAGGCTGGAGCGGTCACGCCGCGAACGGTTCGCGCCGATTGACAACGCTGCGACTGACGCAACGGAACACGAGCCGTATATAGCCGAATGGTGTCGGTCGTCAGCGTTCATGTGGTGCGTGTTGGCGATCGTACTGATCGTGTTTGTTGTTATTAGTGGTTTTGAAGTCCTGTATCTCATGACAATATTATTCTGTTCGTCATATTGTACATTCAAGTTATTAATAAAGAAGAATGGCGCGTTGACTTAGAGATGTAATAAAATCTTCTACCGAAAGTTCAAAAGTGTGTAAAAAGCCCGGAGGATGCGGCAATTCCCAATCAAGAGGGTGTAGCGACGACTTCAAGCTCCACGGTTTGGTGTGCATAGTAAAAGATGCAACGACACATTAAAGGCGAAAAAAAAGAAAATATGATGAATCAGGCATCAATCTCGGATTTCTTGATTCTAACGGCTCACCTCTTTGTATGTTATATAGTTTGTAAACTACTTCCTAATAGTTCTATGGTACCTGCCAAGATGCGCCGACATTTAGAAACTGTACACCCCGAGTTTAAAGACAAGAATGAAGAATTTTTTGTGCGTAAAAAAGAACTGTTATTGAAAAGCTAAAAAACTATGATGCATATGACCCAAACTGTAAATGAAAAGGCCACGGAGGCATCGTATATAGTTAGCTATTGCATTGCACAAGAGGGTGAAGCGCACACTATCGCTGAGAATTTGATGAAAGTGTGTTTTTTAGACATAACACAATGAATACTCGACGAAAAATCTGCAAAGCATCTTTCTACAGTGCCGCTTTGAAACGATACTGTTTCGCACCGAATTTATGATCTGGCAAGCTACGTCAAACAAAAACTCGTTGCACGTCTACAAAGAAAACGGTTCGTCTTGCAAATGGATGAGTCGACTGATGTTGCTGGCCTTGCCATCTTGCTAGTTATTGTACGATATCCATATAAACATTATTTTGAAGAAGACATGCTTATGTGCTCATCGCTGCCCACTTACACTACCGGAGAAGAAATTTTTAACAAAATAAATATATTTTTTGAAGAAAACCATCTCAATTGGAATGATTGCATAGTAATTTGTACAGATGGGGCCAAGGCAATGACAGGTAAAACAACAGTAGCAGTATCACGAATAAAAAGTACAAGCCATTGCATCCTGCATAGACAGGCAGGCATTCGCGATTAAGCGAATGCCGCCAAATCTAAAATTGATTCTGGATAAAGCAGTAAAATGCAATCCCGATTGTTTTTAATATTATGTGAAGATTATGGCGGCAAACATAAAACACTACTGCTCCATACAGAAGTGAGATGGTTATCTCGTGGTAAAACTTTAACAAAGCTATTTGAACGTAGAGCGGAGTTACAAACTTTTTTTACAGATATTTCATTTAATTTGAAAGAGCGTTTGTATGATAGTACTTGGTTGCTCAGACTATCATTATGGCAGATATGTTTCAAGAACTGAAAGAATTAAATTTGTCATTATAAAGTAAACAGTGCTCAACGCTAGTAATAAAATAGTCTCTTTCAAAAGAAAATTAGATTTTTGGATTATTTGTGTTGGTAAGAGAGAAGTAGAAAGCTTTTCGTCGCTCAGTGAGTTCGTTAGCGACTCAGAAGTGTTTCAAGATGATATGTTTGAAGAATTGGTCCAATATCTCAATGCTGTGCATCTTTTGAGCCATATTTTCCCAAAGAACAGAATACAAAAATTAAAATGAATTTATGAATTCAAAATCCCTTTATACCCAACTTGCAAAAGCCCGAAATTATGTCAAACGAGATTTATGAATCATTTTTTGAAATGTCATCAGACTCCAGTAGGGAGTCGCTGTTCAAAACAATGCCTCTGAATGATGTTTGGTGTAGGATCGGTGATGAATATCCACTTCTTGCCACAAAGGCCCTGAATGTTCTCTCGTTCCCAACAACTTACTTGTGCGAAGCAGGATTCTCAACCTATGCAGCAGCAAAAACAAAATACCGCAATAGACTGAATGCCGAACGTGATATGATACTTCAATTCTCTTCTATCAAGCCTGATATCAAACAATTGATGAAAAATAAAAAAGAGTTTCATACCCCCATTCGATAGTTGATTATTATGTAACATGATTATTAATAAAGAATACATATAAACCAGTTTTTTATTATTTTAGTGCTCCGTTAAATATTTCGCTTTCCAAAAGGGTTCCGCGTCAAAAAAGTTTGAGAACCGCTGGGTTAGAGAATTATGTAACATCAATTTAGCTTTCTTTGGCGACCCTGATCAGGAAAATCGAAATGTTAATAACTAATCTGTTGTAATTAGTTCCACAGGTATCCTAGGAAACTGTAGTCTAAGACACCACTTTAGTTTTTTAGTTGAAAGGCCAAATGGAAAACAGTACCTTTAAACATTTCTTCCCAAAAAAAATTACTTTCTCCACTGTTTCTTTAGGTTGTATACTGTCGTCAGCTATTACAGTGCGTTTTAAAGCTTAAAGATGGCGCTGTATTATCACTGTAAGGCGGAAAGGTTACATTTATATTTATACACCGTGTAGTTGATTGGATATTATTTTGATATTTGATGAAAAGTTTGGTTAGATTGCATTTTCACGTTAATACAAAAATATGAGCTGAATTTAACGACTAAATTAATTCTGTTCTTTTTAGGGACGAAGACGCTGAACCTGGAGCACCTTCTATGGGAGCGAAATCCCTGTGTATTCCCTTGGACCAACCGGCTGCCATCAAACAAAGCGACAAATGCATTCACCCTGCTTGTAAAAATCCTCCCAAATTCTACACTTTGTTTGGTAGAAGTTACTGATTAATGTAATTTATTACCAAAAATATACTTTTGAAATAAAAACAAGATTGCTTTTAACTTTGTTTTTTATTAAAAACCATAAACAAGTACATAGCAAGTTTTAAAAAGGCACAGGATTTATTTAATAATAAAAAATTAGCACTGGCATACACAAAACGTTTTAAAACTTATTGCAGTTCATACTAATAGCATTTATTTTTGTTTAATTTTATAAATAAATTATCTATCATCGCCGAAATTTATTACTTTACGAATACGTTCTATCCTGTTGTCCGTGGTGGATGGTTTAACCAATTGTTTCACTCGTTCTCTTTCCCAGCTTTCGATCGTGTTGGCCCGGTCTTGCAATACATTATCTTTGTGTCCGGAAGTTGCCTAAAATTATTAATAAATAAAAAGAGACTATCAAAAAAAAAAAGAAAAAAATGATTTCCAGAGGACTGGAAATTGGAAATAGTAGTCAAGATGATAAAGAAAGCTGGCTACAGCTCTGTTTATTTAGTAACGTCATCTCTTAGCAAAATCGACATTATTAAACGAAATACCTATTAAAAAAAACACAATCATCCTACGTCCGGCAAGGGAATAATCAGTTTTAATAATAATAATACGAAACATTATACAATACACGAAAAAAAACACAAACTCTCTTACCTTGTTTTTCATGTTGTTGTATTCCTCTGGAGCAATATATCCTTGCGGTTTGAGCACTTTAGGTCTGTTCTTTAAATATTCCGTGATAATCTCATCCGCAGACTTGCCCTTGATCACCGACAAAATATGAACCTTGGCAATACGGTTCATCCGCTCCGTTGTACCACCCTCAAGTCTGACCCCTGCCGCGGCACTAGAAATCATTTGGCTAGTGAAAAAGTACCTCGTCACTTTACCCAACACTGCTGCAAAGTTTTTCCATTGTGGATGCTCTTTAGTTATATTATTGATTTGTAGTGCACTGTATACAGCCCATTGTAATTTCTAAAAAGGAATATAGAAAGTAGACAAAATATATTATTTTTGAATAATCAATTAAAAGTTAACTCGCTTTCAAATGGATTAGATAACAATAACATCCTAATATTTATGAACAAAAGTGTATCTAACAAACAGTTGTACCTTTTTATGAGGATCAGTTAACTCATATTGAGACCCGCTCCTGTTCAACGAAACATTTATATCGCTCTGAGTCCTGCTGATTGACCTGGAATCGCTAAACGAGGATGTTCTCATATCCACAGACATACTTCTGGAGAATTTCGATGGAGGAATATCATCCGACTCGCTTCTCTTGCGTTTCTTTTCGAAGCCAAATCGGAAGGTCCTGTTGAAGGGGGAATGTTTACCTTTTAAAGGTGAAGATTTCTTGGGGGATGAAAACAGAGCTCTTCTGAGTTTGGATTTTTCAGCTGAGGTCAACAAACTTTGCGAGTTCCCTAAAATATTTCAAATCAACAGACACCACTATTAAAGTTTGACATTTTATAGCTTGTTAAATAATTAATTATAAATTTAAGTTATGATTTTGTAAAAAATATATATAATTTAAAAGCTTATGTGTACTGATCAACTGAAACATTCTAAATATCAAATTAATAAGAGCTTTCCTACTAAAACTTAACAGCACCTGTCAAAGTTGAGACTTGTTTCCATGGCAACCGGATTTATTTTGCATGCTAATATTATAAACCAGCTATTTACCAGTACCTCTTATGTAATGATTCTTATTTGCTTTAATGACCAGATAGTTTAGAATGAAACGAAATTTGCTTATTTATTTCAGATAAGCTTAATTTGAAAACAATATTCAAGATTAATAATGATTGAATTCTAAGTAAAATTGTAGCAATTTCAGGCTGTGTAATAGGGAATTATTTTTGCATACTTACCAGCTATTAGACTAGAATTTTTATCACGATTAGGGCTTTGAAACAGCGCCCTTTTGGTGTTCATAGAGATGCCTTTGCTATTTTCGCTTTTGGTCATTTTGCTCGGGCTCACGAATGTTTTCCGTGCCGAAAGTACCTCGGACGTACCTGGAACGGACGTTTCGAATTCGCCGGTCAGTTTCCTGAAGCGCATGGCCAGTTTTTTCTTGGCCGAACTGGATGGAGTACGCGTTTTGAACCTCGGGCTTTTGCTCGGAGTTTTTCGCGGACTTTTTCTCGGACTCTTGCGACGGTTGAGTAATTCCATTTTCCTCGCGTCCACCAGTATCTGCCTGGCTCTGGATCCGGCCAAATTCGAACCCCCCACTTGTAAGTTTGCGCTTGAGAATGTGATTCTTCTACGTGCCAAATGACTCAGTCTTCTTCCTGGCGATTTTCCACCCCATCTGGGTTTGGTCATTTTCCTTTTGGTTGGACTGCTCGTTATTGTCTCAAACACAGTGCAAGCTGACTGAGTTTCACATCCAACAAACCTTTTTTGGTATTTTTCACATAAACTTTCTATCTCCTCAGATATTTTACTACGATTGTGACTGTAAAAACAATTATATATTACATCAAACCAGCCAAAGTAACAATTCTTCTATTGAAACCTTTGATGTGAATCACCAAACTTAAACAGATTTATTGCTAAACACCAAATAACGTGTGTTTAATGTCTCGATGTGCGTTTTGCTAACCAACCATGGTAACATCATCGGGAGATGATTCAATCTTAATGTAAAGAGGATATCGTGTCGAGAAATCAAATGCGACCGCATATAAACAGCAGTAGTACACGAGGCCATGAAGAATATGGGAATACAAGCTAAGCTTGCGATAGGAGAATGGATTGACACCGGTTCTCTTTATCACATTCAACATAATATTGAACAGTCATTAGTGACACAGACATGGACGTAAATGGAACAATAATAAAGAAAAACGGAACTTAGGATATGCAGATAATCCAAATGTATTAAGCTGGGTCTACACCAATAAAAATTTGCGTGTGGAGAAAATATCTACGAAGCAAAATTACCACACACGCTCTGCTCCGTTTGTGTGTGCAGTGGGAAGTTGGTAGATTATGTTTGATTAGGTTGTTCTAACAAGCGTCAAAAATAAAGTTGTTCATATTTTTCAGTGTTTATAGGAGGGTTGCTATTGTATCCGGAATTGGCAAACAATAGTGTTGCTAGGCGCCATCTGCATATACATCGTAAGGTGACATTGACATTTTTGACTGTATATGTACTCTGGAGGTTTTGTCATACGGACGCTATTTGTGTGGTTTAATGACTTGAAAATGTCAACTCAGTCAAAAAATGGAATTAACTCGTGAGAATTTTCGTATGATGATTTGCTCAGCTTTAACAATTCACTTCGACTTTTGACGATGGAGCACCATCTAAAACCACTATATATCACTCGTTTAGTGAATTCAATTGTGGCCGTCGTTCGCACACGGGCGAAATTTAAAAGTAGTCCAAAATCGGTTGCCATAAAACATCGATATTGTGCGCGAATTAATCAAGCAAGATCGTGATGTAACATACAGTGAATTTGAGGCAAATCTGGGCATTACTATGACAAGCATACATAAGATTGTATATGAACATTTAGCCGTGAAATGGATGGTGCGTCAAATACATCTACGCAGGTGACGCATCTTGGATCTATGCGTATGAGCCCGAAAGTAAACTGTATGGGTCTTTCAAAATGAGTCAAAGCCAACAAAAGTTATGCAAGAGCACTTCAAAGCGTGTTTTTTTTGGATAGTTGAGCATGTGGCTACAGTGCCACTAGAGAAACATAGAACGGTCAATTCTGAATGGTACACAACCATTTGTTTGCCAGTATTTGAAGAAATAAGAAAAAATAACCAGCGATGCAGCATCATTCTTCGCCATGTTAACGTGAGCTCTCGCACATTGGACTAAATAACTTAATATTTGACCGGTTAAAACATCGAATTGATGGGTCCGCCGTACAGTCCTGATTTGGCGGCCAATGATTTTCGATGCCGGAAGAAGCGGTCGATGTATTCAAAATGCATGTTGAGATACCCCAATCAGAATGGAAAAAGTGCTATGAAAATTGGTTCAAACGTATGCAAAAGTGCATCGATCGTCGCGGAGAATATTTTGAAAAACAATAAAACCATTTTCAATGATAAATATTTAGTTTTATTTATTATTCCGGATACATAAATAGCAACCCTCGTAGTTATTTTCTGTTTTGGTAAAAATGCTTCATCCAAAAAAGCCTTTTCTTGCGATTTTTTTTACGCACACTACATACAACACATCGAGCCCACACAAAGCACATTTTTATTGATGTGGACCCAGCTTTAACACGATCAGAAAAAGTATTAAGAGAGACATATGATGAAATAAAGGAGTAAGCCAAGAAGAGAACACAACTGGATAATTAGCAATGACAAAAAATATTCAAGTTGTGAAGGAATTTATGTATCTTTACAAATTTGACAAAAACATCACAGGAGATATTAGAAATCATAGTATGAAGAGTAATTCCCTGAATTAAGATCCAAACTAGATATGCTTATGTTTACAGTATTTGAGAGAGGAGTATTCAGAAGAATTTTTGGTGCAAATAACTGTACAAAGATCTGGATATTGTAGACTAAAAAATACAAGACTATGTGTAGACTAAAAAGACATGATGGCAGGATAATATACGATGAGATGCTGAACTACTGCACATTAAAAACTGGCAAGGGGCTGCTAGATTGATATGGTTGGAGGCAAAGGGTGAAGGAGGACAAGACAAGTCACTAACAAGCTATAGCACAACAGGAACAAGAAGATTTAGTGTTTAGTGGCAAATCTCTGAGTTTAGCTTCAAGCAAAATATGGTAAAACTTACTGCAATCCATGAAATCTGAGATTCAATATATTAGGCCATTTGCTATTCAACACATCCTGAACCGATTCAACATTAACTAACAATGATTTGCCAACACCTGAACTCTCAGAACTTGAATTCAATGAGGTATTCTTGATATCTTCCTGTACATTTTCCACCACCTCTTGACTGTTCCAAAAATATGCTTTATTTGTGTGAATCCTGTCTAACATCTCTGCAAATGACATGTTCACCACTGTTACACTTGGAGGTGGTAAAACCCCACTCATTCCTTTTTGAGTTCTTTTCAATAGTTTGTGATCAAGCTTATCAACATACAGTTCTTCAGTTTTTGATTGTGTTGGTGCATTATTAGTTTGAATTTCAAAATCTGCTTCTTCATCTCCAAAAATGTCAGGGCTAATATTAGGATCAACAGGATTCTCATATTTCTTCTCTGGTGTTATACTGGGATATTTTCTTTTAACTCTATATTCATTTTCCTTGTTGGCCTTAGAAAACACCAAAGTCAGTCTACGTTTTTCCTTTGATACTGAAGCTGAACACTTAACTGCTGAAGGAACCAGAGTTGAGCATGATGGTTCTACAAAGGCTGAAGTATTTTCATTCCTGTTCTCTGTTAAAGGAGTTTTAATTTGTTCATAATTAATTCCACTATAATTAACATTAATTGCTTTCTCAGAAACTAAACCAGGTTCTAGTAATGGGGCCATTATAATACCATTACTGACTGTATCACTAATTTTTTCCTTTTCAATTATTAAAGGCTCATGAACAGATGATTCTATAGACATATCGCTGGTAGATGCATTACTAATAAAATTAGTACAAGATACATCAAGAAAGGCATCTTTAGATTCAGTTATAATTGGATCTTGTACAGGAATCTCAACAGACTGTTCAGAACACTCACTTTCTAAACCACTGTATACTGTAGTTGATGAACCTTGGCTTTTTACTGAACTATCAATAACACCATCTTGAAGGGAGAAAACACTTCTAGTTTCCTCATAATCTGCAGATTCAATTGGTTTTTCATTGAAATTATCAAACCTTTCTGGTTTTTCTAACAGTGCGTCTTCGCTAAGGAGAAAATTTTCTGATTTTTTACATTGACTTGTATTTGTGTTGAACAAATCTAGATCTTGTTGTGCATGGTAATTTTCTGAACCTTCAACGTAGCCACTGTCGTGATCCATCATTAAAAGTAGGTTAGTTGCATCTTTAAAATGTTTTCCGAACTCCAATTCCATACTCTGAACGGGAAAACTGGAAAATTGTTCGGAAAAAATCCGACAATCAAAATTTTGGCGGTACCGATACTGCAATCAAATATTTATTCACGAAAAAAACGGAGTGCTTTTTACAGAGATTCACCATTAAAACTATATGTTGTTCTTTAGATTTATACGTTTTTTTATGTTACGAATTTTGAAAATTTGTCACAAAACTATAATAAACACATGACGACCGTTGAACACAAGCATCACAACTACATCTAATGATAATGACATTTCTCCGTACATTATCTGTCAAATGTTATTTAATCACTTAAAGTTGGTAGTAGTTGCTATCAGATTATTTTGTCATATAGTTTTTTAAATATTATTATTGAAATTTCAAATTTATATCCTTTGAATGATAAACTCATCTCTAAATTGTATACACTACTATTCCAAGAACACTTTCACACTACTATGGCTGAATATTCCATGAATTGATAAAGAAGATGCTAGGTTAACGTAGTATGGTGATCTGTTATAAACAATTTTGGTTAATTCTTTCTGTAAGTCGCAGAACAGGTATAAAATAACTGTATTAATATAATCAATAGTATTTATGATTTGATTTTTAACAACAGTTTAATGCAAAACGGTCTAGATTGATACCAAATTTATTGGAGGTAAAGTTTTTTTATTTTAAGAGAACAAAACTTATAATACTTAATTTCTGGATTACAATACCGATTTAACTCTACATATACCAAAAATATATTCTATACAATATTGGAAATACATAAAACTACTTTATTAATAAATGAAAAATGTATTATATCACCATATATAGTTAGCTAATAAGGTTAGCACCAAGGTTGTCTTAAGGAAAACCATGTACTTGCAAGCAACGTTTTAGATGATTCTCGATGGCATCTATTGTCCTAAATCCAAAGGCG
Organism: Cosmopolites sordidus; assembly: GCA_031761425.1. Lineage (NCBI taxonomy): Eukaryota > Metazoa > Arthropoda > Insecta > Coleoptera > Curculionidae > Cosmopolites > Cosmopolites sordidus. The sequence goes on from JARFXV010002235.1 coordinate 154,069, forward strand.
CATTTGGGGCATTTATACACTGTCTGTAAAGAAATAAAATATGCATAATACCAATGTCAATTAAATACTTTATTATATAGTTCAAACACCAAAAAATTGGGATAAATAAATAAAGCTGGTAAAACATTTTTGGTATATAACATACAAATGTTTTGAATGACAAAATTATCTTTTTATCTGTTTATATTACTCTAGGATTTAAAAGTCCATACCCATTTTCTTAGTCTCCACTCTTAATTGGTGCATGTAGTTTTGGGTTTTCAATACCATATAGAATCATTTTTGATTATATATGGTATTGGATACATATAGCATATGTATTAGTATCCAATAAGTAATGCCATTTTTTACAGCATTAGGAGAATCATCTGAGTGAGGATGTGTTTTCCAGCCTAACTGTTTAATTTTTCTTGGATGATTCTGGCACTATGAGGTGACTTTTTTGATTAATCAGGCTTAGGGAAAAAAAATATTTTCAACAGCACTGAAGCATTATCAACAACACAGTAAATAACGTAAATAAAAACAAAAAAAAAACAACACTTTAGATTATTAAAAAATTATAAAAGCAAGACAAACAAATGTTAAGTTGATTTAAAAAAATGCACTTTCTGGCATTAGCATTTTCCCTACCATGGATGATCACAACCACAGATATCAATATGATGTTCTGCGAATCTTAATGAGCGAAATTGCATATTGCATATTGGACAAGTGTATCTTGTTGCAGGTGGAGACTAAACAAAAGAAGAATATCAACTAGGGCTTGAAGCAGCTTATGTTTTAGTACTTACTGGTGATGCAGCACTCCTTGTGTCTCTTCCAGGAAAATCACTCCTTCCAGGAAACTCCTTAAGTTGTTCCCTGTAATGTTCAATTTCCTCCTGCATCTGTTGATTCCTTCTGTGTAAGTTCTGTAAGTCCTCAGACATTGTTAGTTTCTCTCTTTTAATCTCCTCCTTTACTTGTTTCTCAGCCTCAAAATCATTCTTGTAAACTTCCAGCTGAAAAGAAGGGGAAAATGCCTCTAAAGACAAAATGGCATAATTAAGAAAATACAATACCTGGGTACGCAAGGCATAAATTATATCATTATCACCCTGACTTTGGACCAATTGATTTTGCATTTCTGCTATTTTATTTTTTTGGAATTCCACTTCAGCTTGGATTTGGGCTTTAGCCTGATTGCTATCGATTAGGGCCTTTTGAGATTGCATCAACTGTTGCCGGAGAGCTTCCGCCTCGCACTGGTGCTGTGTTTGATATTTTTCAGCCTCAAGTTGCTTTATTTTTTGTTTACATTCTTGTAGATCAGCCTCCGTCTGAAATAAACCATTTTTTTTTAGAGAAAATTACACAGATTATCTAAAAAGAAAAAAATTGCTTTAGAAACCAGTCAGTAAAGTACTCTCAGTTTTTCTTATTCAATACCAGGCACGGGCGTAGCCAAGGGGGGGGTTTTGGGGGTTCAAACCAGAGTCCAAACCTACCGGGGTCCAAAACAAAGAGAGTTAAATTATTACATTTGAATTGAATACATATTCGAACTAGTGGACGTTGCGCACAGTAAGGCCATCTCTTGTCGAGTAGTATATTTTTGTTGTTTTATTTACTTCAAACTAAACCCCCCCCAAAACTAAATCCTGGCTACGCCCGTGATAACAGGTCTATAAATATGAAACCGGAATTTGCCCACAGGTGGCCCTAGATGTCAATGTAGGTACCGTCAAACGGCGTCTCTGGCGCCATTTCCTGGTTGACATCTGACAAAGATTTTCAACTCACAACAATACTAGTTTCATACAACAGCATAATTTGTAATAGCGTTGAACTTGTTGAATTTTCAGCCTGAAAACTACTTTTTGGGGGACAGCATCGAAGCTTACAGTGAGCATGCTGTTGGTAAATCACAGTGCTTTGAGTGATTTCAAAAGTAGGATTTTGACGTGAGACAAAAAAGTTTGAAGACAGAGAATATCAAGCATTGCTGAATGAGGGTGACGCTCAAACGCAATAACAACTCGGCAATCAATTAAACCTTGACACGAGAAGCCGTCTATGCGTTTGAAAGCCATGGGAAAGATCCAGAAGATGGGAAAATGAGTTCCATATGAACTGTATGAAGGACATCAGGAAAACCGACAAAAAAAAGTTATTTCTCCATCGAATTGTGACTGGTGATGAAAAGTTGATATATTTTGAGAATCCTAAGCATAAAAGATCGTGGGTAGTTCTAGACGAACCATCGACATCGACTGCAAGACCAAATCGCTATGGATGGAATACAATGTTCTGTGTTTGGTGGGACTAAAAGGGTGTGGCCTATTATGAGCTGCTAAAACCTGGCGAAACCGTTAATACTGAACGCTACCGACAATAAATGATCGATCTGAATCAAGCTTTGCGTGACAAACGACCAGTATATCAAAAAAGGCAATACAAAATGATTTTGTTTCATGATCATGCACCAACACACACACACCAAAACTGATCAAACAAAATGATTGAGGTGTTTAGTTAGGAAAGACTTTCGCTTGCGGCTTTCTCGCCAGACTTGGCTCCCTCCGATTACTACTTATTTGCAACGATTACACATGCACTTGCTGAGCAGCGCTTCAGTTCTTACGAAAATGGCTCAATGACTGGTTTGCCTCAAAAGAGCAATAGTTTTTTTGGGAAAAATGTATAGCTAGCGATGAGAAACACTTCAAATAAAATAGTTTTTAATCATTTTCAATTTTCAATTCATTCAATTTTTTCATTTCAAATTTCATACAATGAAAGTGTATTTTCTATACAAAAATTCCGGTTTCATATTTACATACATGGTAAGTTCAGCTTCTACATTCCATTTTTTTCAAAAAACTTTCAGTCATCTTTTTAGAGGAGCTTTTAACTCCCAAGAATTTTTGGTTATGTTTTAAAAGAGTTTTAAAGGGTGAATTTTTTAACAATCATGCAGTGCACAAGCATCTTTCTGAAAGCTTTTCGTCGGTCAATATCTGGAATAGTGAGCAGATGCCTGAAGAGTGACGGCAGGCTGTAAAAACAACCCACGAGAGAGATTACAATTCGTATCATGAAGGGTAACAAAACTACTTACTCCCTGCCGTCAGTCTTAAGATTTAAACAAATGCAAAGAAATTCGAAAGTTAAGATCTATAAGACACTCATCCAGCCAATAGCCACTTATGGCTGCGGGACGTGGACCCTTACATAGAAAATAGAAGAAATAATGCTCGCAGCATTTGAAAGAGCACTAGAAGAATGTTTGGCGCTTTGAATGAAGAAAGCCAAATACCAACAAGAATCATGGAGGGGCAAATATGGGATATCAGGAAGAGGCGGACTAAAGATACTGCAGGACAAATGAACTACTGCACCTCAAAAACTGACAATGACCTGCTGCCAGAGGAAAGTTTTTTTATGGTTGTTTGCAATGACATTAGCTTAGACTCCCAGCAAACATATGTATAGTTGTCACCACATATAGCAAATGTGTGCTTTCTTTGAGGAAACAATATATATATATATATATATATATATATATATATATATATATATATATATATATATATATATATATATATATATATATATATATACATATATATATATACATATATATATATATATATGTCTTTACGTTGCTTTGACGTCCATACATTGTGGTAATTGCATTAAATTCTGCGTCCACCGCATTAGGGCGTCCGTATACGGACGCACGATTGTTCTCGCATGTTTTTTACCCGCTACACTAGGGACAATCGAGCTCACTTTTTATTACAGAATAGTGAAGTTGCTGCCATCTTATAAAAGGATAATTATTTGATTAAAAATATATTACAGATAGCTGCAGAACCGTTCATACGTGGACGCTATAATGATATCTCCACAAAAGTTGTCTGTATATTTTAGTTCGCGTTAATTCCGTTAGAGGCGTTGTTATTATTAGTGTATATTGTAACTGTGTATATATTATTTTAACCTACTGATAGTATTGCGTCCTGTAAATTTGGCAACGTAGGCCTTCGAGAACGATTAACTTTTTACCACTCTCATTTTTAGTTCTTCGTATATTCTAAGTTAGTACGTAATATTTTACGTAAAAATTATAGTCTTTATTTTAAATGAGTACAATATCATAATTATTTATTTTATTAAAATTTACATTAATATTAATTATTTTATTACATTAATTATTACATTAATTATTTTATTTTAGTATTATATATACATATATTAACTTGAAATTTGATTATAATTTATTTCTTCTTTCGTTATTTAGTATATCTACTATTTCGATTATATTAAACCATACTTTCTATTTTAAAGATATTTATAATTATTATATATGCAGAGAGAAAAATACGTTTCTGTAAAAAGTTTTGTAACTTTATTTTAGGTTAGGTGTTTCTTTTCTTAAGGGATATTTTATTTTTGGTTTAAAATGTCATTAAAAACAAGGACCAAGAAAATGGTCGATTTAGTGATTAATGTACAACACGATCCACTTACACCATATATACCCAAATATGAAACAACAAAAGGTTTATCCGTTGAAGAACAGAAAAAAGGTAACCATTTGATAACGATACGTGAATTTGAAAATATTATAACAACTTTTGTCCTTTAACTAACTGTCTTTTAATTTTAGTGCTGGAATTAAAATTATTATTGATAGCTGCTGATGGTTATAATGACGGTATGTAATGTTACTTTAAGACGTTATTAGCTGTTAACATATATGTAATTCGTTTGAAGACAAAAGCTAGGTTACGCGAATTTGAATATGTTTGGCAATTTAAAGTAAAATTTCAAGTATTAAGGATTATATCAGAAATAAGATGCATATTCTTAAATGTCTTTAGAAAAAAGATTTAACGGTCTTGTAAAACATACACGTCGAAAACGTTTCAGTTAATATTTTGTTAATGTTTAGTAAATGCCAGGAATATATTATAAATAAATAAAATTGTCCACACCCACAAGTGGCAAAATATATCAAAAACTCTTAGAAAATTTGAATGAACATTTGCAAAACAGTAGAAGCGCAGATTGTGCAAAACCTTATGTACACATAAAACAAAAAAATGTATTTAAATTCGATTTACGTTCGAAATTCTAAAGTAAAATTTTGTTAATTATGTAAAAAAAATAAGACTACTTATTTTGAAATTGTATTATTATTGTATTTGAAATTGCTTTTTCCCATTATTCTACCATAATTTAAGATATCATTTTTTAGCTTATTTTTGTGGTATTAAAATTGATTTCTAAACAAATATTTTCAGAATTATTTAGGACTAATATTTTATATGCTTCTTACAGAAAAAGGAGACTAAAATTTTGAAATGTTTTCAGTATTCCTTATTGTTATTATAATGTTGATACATTTTAACAATATATTCTGGGCCAGAAATAATTAGTAATTTTGGTATATAATATTATTTTGTTTGGTTTATTTTTTGCATTTTCATTCTTTTTAAAACGTCCTTGATTCTCTAATAAATCAATATGACCTACTTAGAAGATTTTTCTTCAATTAATGAAGTATTATGTAAATATTATCTACGCTATAGAAGATCAGTAGAATATTTTAATTACGTTATTTACTACGTGGGTGAGAGCAAAGGTTCTACAATATTCTAAAATCAGCCTGATCACGCGTTAAAAATTGAAGACCACGCAAGTTGCGTTTGATAAGCGGGAAGAAACAAAAGTCGATATTGTGATGATGAAGGATGGTGAGTCGACTTCGAATATTTTGACTAAATTCACTAATGGCATCTGGTAAACAAATTGTTGTATACCATTCAGCACTTAGAGTTATTTGCTCCTCTAAATCCACTAGCGACAATGTCAGATAAACCAATGATCAATTATTTATTTTTAAACAGTGCATGAATATATTACCTTGGTCGGCAACAAGGCTTTACTATGGCCAAATGCCCAGACAATACCATATGGATTTATTTCTTGTCAATGCCTAGGGTTGTCGCTATTCAGCAGATGTGGATGGACGACCTTTCAGAAATTTGATAATGAGACATGTGACTTCACGCGTAAAATCTGCAACTAGCTATAAATACTTATAATTTATGATGGCTCATCACCAAAACTCGAATGTAGAACTTCCGTACATTGTTGTTGAGTTAGACCACATTTAAAATAGCAAGCAATAGCAAAGTTATGGCACGAAAATGTTCACATTATACCTTTTTTTTTGTTTTATTCGCTAAATCTTTTTTCTAAAGTGCTTCTAAATAAATTTGGCGTCTTTTTGATCTATGAATGGTATATATTATAAAAGATGTCAAATTTTATAATGCTGGAATAAAAGAGATTATACAGATGGGATTGTTTTCTAAATACTTATTTTTCTTTGTGTGATTATTATAAATATCCAAATGAAGATATGTTAATGGTTTTTAATTGTATATACCTCTTGAATATATTTATAAATTATAAACTATAGAACAAAAGTTATAATCTGTATATGCTTAATTTCAGATAAAGAAACGATCTGCTGTATAAATGATCAAGATCAGCATCCAAATGTGTATTTTGAAGAAAATGATTCGAGTATATCGAATGCTCAAAGTATTACTAAAGACATCATGTCCAACAAAAACACCGATTTTCAATGTGTCTCTATAGAAAATCAACATAAAATATTAGGTAATGACAACATTCAAACTCAGGACAAAAAGGAGCAAAAGTCTAAAGTAATTCGAACGCCAGACCTTTGTTATTTTTGTGAATCGAAGGTACTCAATTTTGCACGACACTTAGTAAGGAATCATTCTACTGAATTAGAAGTTCAAAGGATACTTTCATATAAATGTAAAGATTCAATTCGTAAAAAACATATTGCAGCTTTGAGAAAAAAAGGAAACCACTTGCAAAATATCGACAAATGTATTAAACCGGTAAAGAAAAGTCAGATTTCAAATCACCGTTCTGATTACGCACCATGTAAATATTGTTATGGATACTATCAATCACGGTACCTATGGCGACATGTAAAATATTGCTGGCAAAATCCAGGAAAAAGTACAATATTTTCTCATTTGAGTGATTCTCAAGATGTTCTAGTGAAACATTTACCAATAGATAATGATTTACGGGAAATAGTGTTTCCGAGAATGAAAGCAGATAAAATATCACTAGCTGTTAAGAAAGACCTTCTAATATGTAAATTTGGTGCTCGCTATTTAAAAAAGTCATAGAGAAAAACATTTAGTACATGTATGTTCTCGAAAAATGCGCGAGCTTGGTAAAATACTATTAAGAGTAAAGGAGCTGCATCCCACAATTAGGAACTTGTATGACGCTCTCCGGCCAGAATATTTTGATTTATTTGTTGAAGCAACAAAACAAATTTCTAACTTTGATCCAATTAAAGAAGTATTTGGTTCACCCACTTTCGCAATGAACATACAAACATCACTGAAACAATGTTGTGATGTTGCAATTCTTCTCACTTTAAAGCGAAAGTTTAATAATTCCACCTTATCAACTGGGCAGGAGGAAGCAAATTTTCAAACGTTCAAACAGCTTTTACAAGACTCTTGGAAATTTGAAATTTCGACAATGGCTGCTTTCGATTTAAGCACAAAAAAATGGAATAAACTCACCATATTACCTTTAGCAGATGATCTAAAGACATTTCGGAACTATCTTTTAAAAAACTGCATCTAAAGCTGTAGAAATACTTAAATATGACGAACAGCGAACAGATGCTTACAAATTATTGATGGAAACAGTTTTTTGCCGCTTATTATTACTAAATCGCAAAAGAGTAGGGGAAATGCAACGAATCCCTCTGCATATTTATGAACATACACCTGTTTATCAAAGTTATGAAGAATTTAATGATACCCTTACTACAACCGAAAAAATACTGCTGACAAAATTTAAACGTGTAGTGATGCGTGGAAAACGTGGACGTGGTGTTCCGGTTCTTTTCAGTTTAGATTTGCAAGATCATGTAAAAATTTTAATTAATTTGAGAAGCAATTTTTGTAAGTAACACTAATGTATATTTGTTTCCTAAGTTGAACACATCTAACCCAATCACAGGATACCAGGTTATGCAAAAACATGTGAAAAGTCGCTAAACTGAAAAATCCAGAAGCTATAACATCCACCAGACTACGAAAACACTTGGCAACAATAACTCAGATCTTTAATATGTCTCCGAATGATATAGAACAGTTAGCCACGTTTATGGGACATACGAGCAATGTACATAAACAAATTTATCGATTGCCTGATGATGTATATCAGACGGCCAAAATTTCCAAACTATTGATGTTAATCGGAAAAAGGTGAAGCAGGTTCTTATAAGGTAAGAGCTTGGATGAAATAGACATAGATCTACAAGACGATATTTTAACTATCGATGATGGAAGTATTGATAGCGAAAGCGAATCTGAGTTGAAAGAAGATGAAATGCATATGGACTTACTAGAAAGCGTTGATGATAAAATTGAAGCTACTGAAGATCCTAGAGTAACCGAGAGAAAGAGGAAAAGAAAGTTAATACGTTGGACTACCGAACAAAAACAAACAGTAGTGTTATATTTTGAAAATCACATTAAAAATAAAATTCCCCCTAAAAAGGGTGAAATAGATGAACTTAAAATATTACATCCTGGAATATTCGATAACAAAACATGGCCACAAATTAAGGTATATATTCAAAATGAATACAGAAAAAATACTTAGCAAATAGTTCATTATATAGGTATTATAGTTGATAAATAAACTTTTATTGGTATTACAGGTACATTTTTAATCATATCCAGCTTCCTTCCCTAATAATTCCATAAAAAACTAAATAAACACTAAGAATACTTTCATCATGAAATGTTACAATCATCTTTTAATGACCCCAATTAGACATGTTTGTTAAATTTTATATATATAAATATTTTTAGGTAAAGGTATTGGGTTATAAAATGTCCTTTTTTCAGCTTACATATGAATAGATTAATAAGGGCATTCGTATATTGTACGTAACTTATAATTAATATAAAAGGGCAATATTTTAATGGAAACATATCCTCCAGTATTAAACATTCCTTTGAACTGTTGAAATATTTAGTTTAGTGTAAAAAGAAAAAAAAAACTAAACTCATTAGGCCCTAATAATTCTCGATGTCAGTATATATTTAAACATTTGCTCAGATTTCGACTAGATAAAGATGAAAATTGGGAAGTGTTTCTTTTTTATCTGATCACATCAAGCTCTCAGATCAACTGTATGAAAATTCTTTAAAGATATTCTCCCCTAAAATCAGATAATGGTCACCATCATCACTGGACCATGAAATGATACCAAAAAATGCGCGAAGATAACGTGGTTTCAGATCCAGGCATGTCACTGAGGTCAGAAATATCGTCAACTTCTTTTCATAACGCAATATTTACAAAACTCATTAAACGCATTTACCGCTTCTAAAGAAGGGAAACTAAAACTTCTCTTCGGATTACAGTCCTTTCAGCCTCATCAATTCCCTATCCATGATATGATAGTCAACAAAGCGCTTCCCTGTCTTATCAACGACTGTGCGCACATCAATAAGATTATCCTTAAAATTCGGCTTTTGCGCTATATATTCGTCCGTCCACAAAGTAGCCATGCTTTCAAAAATCAAGCCAGCAAAAATTCGTCAGACTTTCGAGAGAGATAGTATCTTTGTGCGACTAACAGCTCAATCCGCATTTTTTACGAACATCTAATTTCCATCACATTACTGATGGAATTTGGTTTTCAAAAGCAATTAGACATTGCATGTGGCTTCTAATTCGATATTGTTCTTTGGCAACAACCAAATTCAAAGATAAACCAGAGTTTCATCAGTTTCTCAGTATATCGATATAGCTTTTGAGTGGTTCTTACTAAATGTTTTGCTAGTAATCAACCCCTTTTGTAAAGCAAATACCGGATCTTCAGCTATATTTATGGGCCCCATAATCTACTATAATCCCATGGTAATCTACTATATGATCCAAAATCTTCAATATAAATCTTGGTTCTGGGACAATATTTAGGCCTTAGTGGCTAGCCTTTGCCCTTTGCCTTTAAAACCCACCTTTATTTATATATCAAAATTAAATTATAAATATGTCAAAATAATAGCCTGGAAAAAGTATATCTGGCTGATAATAAACTTAACAAAATATTCTGTATTACAAATGTATAATTTATATATAGTATATGTAGCGTTTTGGCTTCAAAATCTACTTTTACAAATGTTTTTTAATTAATTTATAATATTAATTTAGTATTAACATTAATTTAATTAGTTATAATTAACTTAACAAAAATTAATAAAAATCCGTTCACGATAATAAATTTATCACCCCTGTATTACAAAACCAAAATGCATGTAATATGCAGATGGTCTTAATTCGGTCTTATTTCAGCCTTCAATTCGGATTCGTTCGGTTATTTTCGGATATATAAATCTTGCGGCGCCTCCTTGACAAATTCTTCAGGGTCAAATATCTTTTAAAATAATATTACAGTTATTTGGAAGAAAAGGACGTCATATAAGCGATAAGGTGTAATTAATATACAAACCGGACGCCAGATACGCGTATGTATGTAATATTATATACAGTAACCACAAAATACAACAGATAGTGGAACTGGCAACATTGCGGACGCACAATAGTGGATAAAATGAAAAATATACTTCTAAGAGGACGTCAAATTGGCGCTTATCTGAACACGTTATATACAGGACTCAGAAAAGATGTTTCATTGAAAGGGTGTGTATATATAGTATGGATGGTTTTTTCGTAAAAATTTTTAATATTGAAAAATAAATATATTTTTTGTATAGAATAGTTCAGAAAGACCTTTTAAAACAATATATTTTTTATTTGAACACTCTAGCAGTACTCCTTTTTGGTGACGCTCAATTAACCTATTCGTGAAATGGTGCAGAAATGATAGCAGGGTTTATATATATATATATATATTATATATATATATATATATATATATATATATATATTATATATATATATATATATATATATACATATATATATATATATATATATATATATATATATATATATAATATATATATATATATATATATATATATATATATATACATATATATATATATACATATATATATATATATATATATATATATATATATATATATATATATATAATATATATATAAGTATAGCGACTGAAGCACCAACAATTAAAGTTGTTTTGAAATTTTGAATTGTACATGCAGTAGGCAAAAAAAAAGTGTTTTGACGCCCTGATTTATTATTAGAATTTTTCACAAAGCTTGGCTAAATAAAACTTTTTTATTTGTAAATATAACAAGAAGGTACATGACATGAAAAAAAAAACGTTTTTAAATCAATATCAATCATACAAAAAATATGTTAAACAATGTTATTTTGAACTGCAAAGAAACTATTTGCAATTTGGTATAGATTGCTTCAATGTAAACACAGGCACTGTGAGAAATATATTTGAATCCTTTCAGTTTACAATCACATTTCAGTTCAGCAGATTTTAATTTGTATATTGAAAGTGGCTCTTAAGAGGACAAGGGATTCCAGTGGGAGTGAGGGGGGAAATAGTGGCATGGTATCGTGCCGAATAGAGTTTGGAAATTGGAAGACAATTTAATGCGATATATTGGAAAAAAAATATGGGAAAATTTTAAAAGAAACGTCCTCGAGTCCTCACTGTAAGGGAACATCGGAAAATTTTCAAAGGCGCCTTTAAAAAACCTACATAGAGCGCCCAACAAC